>MKEJ01040965.1:0-14140 GCA_001753735.1 Embelia ribes
ATGTTGAGTTATGACATTTGTAAGTGAACTTTATTTTTCAATGTTGATGAAAGTTATGTGATATTAATCATATTATGTTTTTTTTTTTGTTTAATATTATTTAATATGTTATATTAAAAATTAAAATAATATTATTTAATTATAATCGGTTTAATCACAGTTTAATTACGGTTGGACCATTGAACCTTGAACCAATAACTTCCGTGGTTCAATGATTAGTTCGATTTTGAAACCCTTGTTCCCAACACATATCACCATCTAAGAGAACAATCACCAACCGGTGGCAGCGAAAGTGGAAAATCAACAAGCAAAATAAGGAGGATATCTTTTTATCAATGATCACAAAAATTTTCATTGCAAACACAACAGTAAATTAAATTGGACTGAATTCAGCTAGCAAGTTTAAAAGCATCAAGGAAGAGACCATGAGTGAACCCCGTCTTAAAATATTTAAAAAAGGAATGGCCAAAGCCACCTTCAGCCTTCTATAATGGAAATTAACTTGTTTGGTTGCAGATTATAAGTTATTAATTTTTTTTACTTAAAAATTTGACAATTAGCTTTTAAATTAAACTTATTTGTTATTTTGACTTAAATAAACTATAAGTTTTAATTTGGATACATACAATTTTTTACAAAAGATATGTCCCGTAAGTAAACACACACCACTGCAACAATTACATCGACCGCTCCCAATGCACCGAACGATAAAGAAATCCTCTGCACCACATAAAAGCTGCCCCACAAGGAAATTCCCTCGAAAAGTGCTCACCTAGAAGGGCTTTTGAAATAGTTCCTCGATAACTCAGGCACAAAACGAATGATGTCAACTATCCTTCGTGGCCCTTCATTTTCTTGCACTGCTCGGGTTTTGAATAATCTAATTGAAGATCTTGATCCAAATGATGCGCTAATTTTAGGCAAAAAGTTTATAGGAATTACGCCAAATTGGAAGAGCCCCATAGAAGTTGCCATTCAGAATCAGGAGAAATGTTTCAGTATGTATTAGAGTTCTCGTTAAAAAATAAAATAAAATTATAAGTTGACAGATAAGGTTCTTGTCAGCCTATAATAGAAACTTCTGATAAGAAGAAAACGAGACGAAATAATACGTTGAATTCATTTAACCGAGATAACAAACATATATACGTATCAATCAGTTTTGGTACCTATTCAAGATTTACGAATGAGAAAAGACTGAAATGAAAGCCACTTTTTAGAACAGACATTGCCAATGAAACTTGCAGAAGAACAGTAGATCCAACCAATATTTTTAGAATGCTCGAGTTTTTTATTATGATTTCAGATGAAGAGCATCCATGTTTAAATGCCAAAATCATCTCGGTATGTGCCATTGTAAGGCGAAGGCAACTAAATCCGGAAAAAGAACTTGTTGCAATGCGAATTTCAAAAATCAATATGTAGACTTCTTATAGAAATAATCATAAAAGTGAATATTCACAAAGCAACCAATATTATACACAATACTAACGGAACATCTCGTGGTTATGTACATAATTAGGAAGGATTTGCGCTTTTGAGTCAGATGCACGAATAAATTTGAGATTGCAAAGAAAATCGTAGTCGAATGACCAGCATGGGACTGGGGTGGCTTAATCATAAGATTGATTAAACAGCATAAAAGTCTAAAGCCTATTGGTACCTATCTGTGGCAAATATGAGTGAATCTTCAACATGTACATTCTATTCGAAAACATGAATCATATTTTCTATCAATTTAGTCTTTCGCGCTTATGATGTGTACAAGATTGTATTGTGCCCATAAGCATTCGTTTTCCATTCTTTCATTTGTGCAAAATAAGGAAAACGGAAAAATGGCCGACAGGGTACAACTTACTTGAGAAAAATGACGACAATAACATATAATTTGATTTCCTCAGCTACAACTTTGTACGAATCCGACGCTTCTATCAAATTCGATAGACATAGTCTGCAATGCTTATGACATGTATTAATGTAAAATGGTACCCAGTAAATGTAAGTCATCAATATATCCTTCGGTGCATAGGAGATACTTCTACTCTAAATCCTTGTTCTTGCTTCAATTTTTGTTGTCGCTCTTATCATTTTTTGAATTACAGCCACGACTCTTTCACTCCCACTCTGCGACCTAGTGACTTAGCAATATACATACATCTTCCATTTTTTTTAAATCCACTGGCTAAAAATGGAATTAACCAAGACAATGACAGTGTCCCTAAATGAGTTGCTATCCTAGCAATTTAGATATTAAACTTAATGTATCTAATACTATTCAGTCCTTTAAATTTTTTTAAGGGGTTAGGAATATTTTTAAACTAGAGTACTACTGCCCATCCCTTGTCATAAGTTTATGGGCATTCTCGTATGTCACCATCTAATTTATAATTTGAGGAATAACCATTAAAATTTAGGGGACTAAAATAGGTAGACTAACAGGAGTGTTCTAATCACTCTCTCGAGCAACCAATAATAACTTGGTTGCCCAACAATAAAATTGTATGAAACCCCTTTATTAAATTAAACATAAACTAATGCATAACTATCAATAGGGAATCTCAATAGAGCAACCCAAAATTCCAATTTTGTACCACAGAACCCTAATTAAAATCCAATGAACGAGTTAATATATCACTTCAGCAGGAAAAAAAAAAAATAAAATCATTTCTTACCCATAAGCTCGAACCCTCTGATAAATTAGCTCCATTTTTACACTTTCAGATGATTCGAGCATAACAGGCGAGCATTTTTATTTGAGTAATGATATACATGATACTAATATGAATGTAATTAGGTTATAAGATCATGTCCATTGATCGTTTCCTTAAACACAGAACCAATAACAAGATTTAACAATCAAAATATAAGATCTTGTATATACAAAGTATGCACACATTAATACATTAATACTCCTGTGTATTCAAATTTTTATTTTTATTTTTTTCATATGGAGGAAGGAATAGAATATTGCCCGATGCAATTTAGAATTGGGGTTTAATTATATTTTCACGCCTGGATTTTAGAAAATTGTCAGTTCAACCTCAAAAGGGGAAGGCATCTTCTTAATAGAAGATTTTGAATTGAGAAAGTCTTTAAACAGGTAGATCCTTTCTTATTGTGGAGGGGCACCTCTCGGGAGATGCTAAAGTATAAAAAATTTAAGAATTTTTTGAAACATAAGCAAGAAAGGTTTGTCTCTTGAAAACAGTCTCTCTAAAATCAGAAGTAAGACTGCGTACATTGTGTTATTCCATACTTAACAATACGAAAATTTTATGCACTGGTCGTCTATATAATATTTGTTTTGTAATAAATTTTAATGTGTAAAATTGTTTATCGATAGTCCATACAAAAAATATCAATTTCATCAAGTTAACTTCTAACTTCAATTTGGCTTATAACTTCATGCCTTATGGCTCCTTTCTTCTGCACAAAAGTCCTAAAAGAAGATAGTTTGGCAACTTTGGCTGTTGTTAAAAATTGAAGGTCATGAATTAGAAACCAATATTCAAACTCAAACTTTGTTGTCTACTTTCATTAAAAAAAAAAAAAAACTTTGTTGTCTCGAGAATATTACTATAATTTTTGACTAGTTCTTACTCGATGCTCTCCGGCGCTAAATTTGAGGCTTTGATTTACAAAGTACGCATAATAAATTGGGAGAAATTTTGTTATATATCATCTCCCAAGCACACCAATCGAAAACTAATAAATAGATTACTAATTTAATTTTTTTTTGACATACTTAATTTCATTTATCGTATTTGTTACTTGTCAATTTAAATATTGCAAACTAATTTGTACCAAAATTCCAACCAATAAATAGAAATTATTTTGGTATTCTTACATTATGCAGGCCTGTCGTGACTTGTCGTCACATGCACTTAGGCTTATGGATTATTGTAGTCGGAATCTTTAAGCATAATATTCATTAAGAAGAAGTTACGTGAATTATAGTTTAGATTAAAATACAAATAAACATATTCTAAAAACAGAATAACCAAATACATACGATTTTTTATTTTTTATTTTTATTTTTGTTAAAATAAAAGAAATAAGTTTAAAAACTTCAATGAAACAAATTTATACAGTAACATCATTTTCCAGTCAAATATCACGAATAAAAATTCTCCATGTAGATTTTGATGACTTGGACGCAAGCTAATTTTAAATTCCATAAATCATTCAATTTCAAAATGTAAAAAACAAACAGAACCGAAAAACATAAACTAACCGATACAAAGGAAATACAATAGCATAAATTTTATTTATGCAATTGAGTTAATTTTCAGAACTTTTGTCCTTATGATGCATTTGATTAAAATAGAGCAATTATAATTTTGCTCGGTTGCAACTGATAAGCTAACAAGCTAATTTTTTTTAACTATAATAAAAATTGGATGAATCAAACATATAATTTTTGGTGTATATAAGCCCAAATGATGGGATGACTCTTTGAAAATTTTATTTTCTTTCTTCATTTATTTTTATTTTTTTTTGCAAAATAAAAGCTTAAATACTGCAACCAATCAAGTCCTCCATCAGTATCAATGCGTCCAAACATTGTGAACAAGCAATGCTACCAAGACTTTGACGGGAAAATTATTCTGTTTTCGAATTCCATGAATCATTCATTCAATTTCAAAAAGTAGAAAACAAACAGAACCAAAAAAATATATATAAACTAAACGAATGGAGAGTAAATACAAAAGCATAAATAAAAGTTGGGGTTTAATTTTGGCTAACTCAGAGGAGACCATGAGAGCCCACTCCTAGGCTCAAGGATTCTCGTGGGAGACCTAAATCTCATCCCCAACGGCCCTCTCTCTCTCTCTCTCTCTCACCCCCAAGGCTTTCTCTGCACTTCCCCAGGTTACTCTTTTGTCTTTCTATATCTTTTTCCTGTTGATGATATTTCTCTTATTTTGAGCAATTTTGATGTGGGTAGGCGCTTTATTTTATAGAATTTCTTTATTTATTTTTTTTTTGTATCTTTTGTAGGTTTTAACAAATGGGTCTTACCAAATTCGTTAATTGGAGGTGAATTATTTAGTCTCCTGTCTCACTCCTCATTCTATTTCCTGTTCATGAAATTAGTTTTATTTTGAGCAATTTTCGATTTGGGTTCCACATTTTTGAGCAAATTTAGGCCTTTCCTTCTGAATTATTTGTTGTTTTTTTTTGAACTTTTGTATGTTTTGGCATATGGGTTTTACCTGATTTGTCAATTGGAGGTGAATTTAGTGATTTTTAGTTTTGAAGATGATTAGGGTTTCAAAAAGCTGACACCTTTTGTTAAAAACTTTTACCGAAATAGATTCTACTAACGTATTGAGGGTCTTAATTAGAATTAGGTATCGGTTAGAATGGAAATTTCAGTACATTTCTGAATTAGGGTATTGTTAGTTTCTTTCTATTTTTAGTTATAAGAATCTGTCAGGATTCCGTAAATGCAACTTTTTTTCCCCGCTTCTATTTCTGCTTTTGGGTTGTTCGGGCTTGCAGAATTTTTATTTTTTGCAGCTTTTACATTGTTTTTTGTTCAGATCCAAGCGATCGAGGGGGGATCGGGAATTTGCAGCCAAATGTTTTCGTTCTTTTTGAGGTTTTGACCATCATGTTCAATCTTCACCTACTATCACAAGAAACTTTAATAACAAAATTTGACCTTAACATATGATTTTCATACATGAGCATCGACGACAATAAGATATTTAACTTTTAACAGATTAAGAGTTCAGATATTGGTATAAACTTTCATACCATTCCATAGTTGTGCTGATGGTATCCAGATAAGAAGAATTTTAATTTATTTTAATTTTTACTTTGTTTCGTTTTCAGATCCGAGTGATTGAGCTGGGGATCAGGGAGTTGCAGCCTAGGGTTTGGCCTGTTTTGGTTCTTTTTGGGGTTTTGACCCTTTTAATCAAACTTTACCAACTAGCCAGTAGAAGCTTCTTTCAAAAGTTTTGACCCAGAAAATTGGTTTTCATACTTGATTGAAAATATGAAAATTTGAGTTTTAACAGTTTAGAGTTCCTAAATTGTGGCTGAGGTCCCATCACTCGAAATCGAATAATCATTTGCTGATATCTTGTTGAATTTCGTACCATTTGGGAAATTTCTATTTTCTTATGGCTGTTGCCAAAAGCAGCAGCAATAACAACCTTCAAAAGACCATTTTGGAAACAAATGAGACCTTGAAGTTAAAGGATCGGTATGATCTCGGAGAGCAATTGGGGTGGGGGCAATTTGGGATTATCCGATCTTGTTCCGATAAGTTGACTGGTGAAGTTTTAGCTTGCAAATCGATTTCCAAAGACAAATTAGTCACCCATGAAGATGTTAACAGCATTAAGCTCGAGATCGAAATAATGACCAAATTATCAGGCCACTCGAACTTGGTAGATCTTAAAGCGGTTTATGAGGACGAAGATTGTGTTCATCTCGTGATGGAGCTTTGTGCCGGTGGAGAGTTATTTCATCAGTTGGAGAAAAGAGGAAGATTCTCCGAATCCGAGGCACGTATTATATTCACACAGCTAATGGAAGTGGTGATTTACTGTCACGGTAAAGGTGTTGTCCATAGAGATTTGAAGCCGGAAAATGTTCTATTAGCGACAAAAGACTCTTCTTCACCTATTAAGTTGGCTGATTTTGGCCTTGCAACCTACATTAAGCCAGGTGGGTAATTTTAATTTTTTCTATTTTAGCAAATTTTTAGTTGTTCCAGCAGTTGATTGGTGCTACTACTTTTGGTTTCTGTTTTCGTTCTTAGTGTTATTTGTTCATGGAAGTAAAAAATGGACAATATTATTTGCATATTCACTAAAAATCCAATTTTCAAATTAAGTTATCAAATTGGGGATGATTGTTAAAAAGTAATTGCCAAGCACAATTGATGTAGGATGGTATTGAAATGAAACAATACCATAGGATAGATTGATTATTTTTAATCCAATACGAACAAAGGAGTATGTTTTAATGAAAACGAACAAAAGAAACTTGGGATCCAACACCCAAACCAAAAGAGATCCAAAACTCTTTTAATCAATTCTCATAAACTCAACTCTAAAATAAAAAGTTACATCATAAGCCATAGGCTTCTAAGAAATTCTAAGATAAAAACTAAATCTTCTAGAATATTCCTAAATGACAAATCAATTCAAATTTTAACTAATTAATCAATAAAAAGATGTCATAATTAAATAAAAAACAAACTAATTATTAAGATATTTCCTAATCTACATCATTTTTTGTAAGTATTTCACTAACCACGTTCATTTCTGGCTTCAAAACAGAAAAGAGAAGCTTTTAGAGCTTTAACCAGACGAAGTCTAAATCTTAAGGTTGGTAGAGAGTAAATGGGACTGTTGGACCGCATTTTATATAGCTTCTTGCTTTTAGAAAATAAATTTGGTGACCGAGAAAACATTGCATGATGGGTTGCTTTGAATTGCATTGTTTTGAAGGGAAATAATTGCTGAAGGCGGTCCGTGAAACCAATTGACCTAATACAATTTGGATATTTGGTTTTAGAACCAAGAAACAGTTTTCAAAACCATAACTAAGTGTAGTCTAAGAAATTTTTATTTTCCACCTACAGGTCAGCGATTGCATGGAACTGTTGGCAGCCCATTTTATATCGCTCCCGAGGTATTATCATGTGGATATAACCAGGCTGCTGATGTGTGGAGTGCGGGAGTTATTCTTTACATACTTCTCAGTGGGATCCCACCGTTTTGGGGTAAGACTAAGTCGCGTATATTTGATGCTGTTCGAGCCGCTGATCTGAGGTTTCAACCTGATCCGTGGGATCATATTTCCGATTCTGCTAAAGAATTAATCAGGGGAATGCTTTGTAAGGACCCTTCTCAAAGGCTCACAGCTCAGCAAGTTCTTGGTATGGTTATTTTTCGATAGATTAAGGGGTAGTGCCACATCAGATTTATCTCCTAATGTGGCACTCATTTTTTTTGGTTTTGTTTAATCAAGCACTGGTCACTGGCACACTGTTTAATCAAGCACTGGTCACTGGCACACAAAAATACGTACTTAAATTCGGAGACACTATGCAAGTTGTGGTTAGTCAGTACTTAGGAGATGGATTGCGCCAAAAAATAGTTGGAATTGTCATGAAGCACCAAAGAAGAATCACACCTAGTTGTAGGGGTGAAAGACGTTTACAAACAATAATAGTAAATGGCGATTTTCCAAAAATTTCAAGAACCTACTGTACTTAAAATACCATGATATGATGACCTTCATTCCATACGTTTTCATGAAGTTTGTGCTTAGTTGGCTGCATTATCGTGATAATTTTGTTGCGTGATGGATCAAGTTGTGGTTACGCCAAGTTCTTAGGCGATGGAAAGGATGGGTTTGGAAGGAGTTGACACTAGTAATACAAATTTTGGACTTAATCTTCACAAACTAATCAGGTTTATCGTGAAGCATAGTTATGGGAAACAGTTTATAAATAATAAATGTTAAAGTGGCAAATCCTTATTAAGAACCGACTGAACTTTTACACCATGAAAACATACACTACGAATGAAACTCATGTTTATTTGCCAATGATATCTCAATTTGTTTTCGTGGTATAGCATCGAAGTGTTTTTCATTTTGTGCCTGATTATATTGATAATATATGAGGATATAGGAACAATTGTGTCTGCCTTGGGAAAATGTCTAATAATATCTCTTCCATTTTGTTAGATCATGCATGGATAAGCTGCCCCTCGCCACTTTCCATGGTTTCATATAAAAAACATCAAAATCATGGTTGTGGAAAAATAAATACGACATGCGCCTCGTTCATGGCTAGAAATCAAGATATCAGTTTCAACATCGGATCGTCAATTATATGTGATTCTCAATCTCCTACAGTAACTTGTCAATCATCATTTTCGTCTTTCCTTGTGGCCCCACATACTCCTTGTCTAGCCTCGGATTTGTTTTCTTTCCGTAGCAGTGGCGGATCAGGCACACTCGAGTTTTCTACCCCCATATCCACAATGTGTAGTTTTGCTTTCTTTGGCTCGAGTTTGGTTGCAGAACAAGGGAACTGTGAGTTGGATTTCTCAGCTAACATACAAGGGGTTGACTTGGTTTCTCAAGGTAAGTTCTCGAAAAATGTGTTTGATTTTGTTTTTGTTCACTTTGGTGCCTTCTCTATTTTTTATTTTTTTTTTGGGCTGAGTTCTCTGAATAGTAGCTTTGTTCCTATGCTGTTTTCATCTCTTTCGAGAATTATATGGAGACAATGCTTTCTTTCTTATCAATTACTTTGCTATGACCTCAAGAATCATTTCATTTTCAATTTAAAGAAGTTTCATTCATTGCCATTATTATGGGGAGAGTAATAATATTCGTACACAAAATCATGTACTAAAACGGTACTACAAAACATGTAGTTGGTTAGATCTCCGAGTTGGATCTTTTGCTTGGAAAAAAAATCAACGCACATGATCAAACTAAATAGATATTGGTATAATTTCATTGCATTATTGTTCTTACATGTATTATTTTCCTTGTGGAATTTATCTCGTAACCTGTGAAAACAACTTTTTTAAGACTACAATCAAAATCTAAATACCATGCTGCCTCTTATTTGCTTTACCAGACTCTTCTTTTCTATATGTTGAGCAACGAGAAATGGAAAGAGAGCACAAGGTAACGGATGTTAAAAGGTTCGAAGTATCCGGTGGGACCCGAATATTTAGCAGTCACAGCAAGAGGAACCGCACTATCGGTCTCGGTGAGTTCAACCAGCTTGATCTTATGGTGACTGAATCTATTATACGTTGGGCGTCTTGCACGAATCTCCCCACTGCCACGTCACTAAGGTCCTCGCTCGTCTGTTAAGTCATATAGATTTGTCCAAAAGTGTTGTATCATTAGCACTGTTGTATAACAATCGACCACTTCGGAAATTACTTTCTGCAGTGGTCGAATGGTGCTTTTAGTTAGCAGTTGAGTTGGTATTAGAAGTAATATTTTCTTGATATGTAAACTG
The DNA here is from genome assembly GCA_001753735.1 of Embelia ribes. Taxonomy (NCBI): domain Eukaryota; kingdom Viridiplantae; phylum Streptophyta; class Magnoliopsida; order Ericales; family Primulaceae; genus Embelia; species Embelia ribes. The sequence goes on from MKEJ01040965.1 coordinate 10,019, forward strand.
TTTTTTTTTAGTTCATGAATTGGCCTGTGGTTTGAAATCAGTCTTATTAACTCGTTTCTTCATAGAATTTTCTTGTTTATAATTTAACTTACGGCCTGTTTGGCGAAAAGATTTGTTGTTGTAAGATGTGACGGAAAGGAATATCCAAGGATACAAGAATGACACTTTATTTTCCCTCGCATTTCTAACTACAAATTTTTGCACCAAACGCAGCACAACTATTGAGTTTGAGTTCAAACACAATAATTCCCTGTCCAATTTATCAAAAAAGATTGTGTTGAAAAATTCAAAACCAACCCTTTATTTTACTTTTTTTCCGGTCATTGAAAAGCTTTCTAACACAAGCCACAATTATGCTACCAAAGTGGATACCAAATAATCACCTCTTTAAGTCTCAAGTCAAAAGTGCATATTCACTATTTTGCTGAACAAAACAGTGTAAAATTCTTTAGATAGCTGCAGATTAATAGCATGTTATCGTTCCTTTTACCGATGTAATTTTATTTTAGAAACTAGAATTATATGTATGAGTTTAATACGATCGTTATCCTGTATTTAGATTCTAAATCACAATTAGTTGAAGAAGAAGCTAAGACTAAATTTGGTTGTGAGATTGCGAAAAGTGCGATCGGGTTTTAAGACCATGAATACTGCAGGAAATACTTGGATTCATAATCCAGCTTCTGGGAAGTGTTATGGGATCGAAACACATTGGGTTTCAAAAATAAAACAAATAAGAGGCTTTTATTGGTTCCAAGAATAATTTTCTTATTATTAAGACTACATTAACTAAGTTACAACTAAAGTTAAGAAATGGGGGTGGTGGGAAAGGGAAAATCAAAAAACAAGCCCAACAAATATCTTATAAACATATTAATTATTCCATCCGTTCTACAAATTATAAGTCATTTTTCTCTTTTAAAATTACAACGAATAAATATTTTATTAAAATACCTTTATTTAATATGTTTTTTTTACTATAACTGTTACTTTTTATATTCCCAACGACGACATGTTAGTAATAAACATAGATGTTTAATTTGAAAAGTCAAATCAACTTATTGTTTTGGGACTGAGGGAATGCATTCAAAACTCTCTGATTCTGTGCATGTCATTACTTCGAAGCTTAATTTTTAATTTTCCTTTTATTAGTTCTGAATTAACTAGCTTTTCATAAATCAGGAAAAAAGTTGTACACAAACAAAACTATTCTATGATAAGATAATGCATCACTAAAAGTTGCAAAAGTTTGAAATGTTTGGCTAAAGCACAATGTTACAATGCCAGACGAAGCAGAAGAAAAAACATCAAATCTTCATCTCTTCCAACATTTATCTATTTCTAATGTCACGCTCAAAAATATAACCCACTGTTGTAAATTTGTATGTCTAAATTTGTATGGTTTTGATTTTGCTAATACATAATTTGCAGCTTAGATTGCTCACGACCCCTATCCCACTAAATATATATATATATATATATTTTTTTTTTAAAATGTGTCAAATTGAGTAACTCCAAAGTGACACGTCAGCATCAAAGTCCACGTCATACAAATCCTGGCTAGGTGGAGGCACCATCAGGCCCCTTGCCATGTCAGCAAAATACCAAGGCGTACCCAATCCCTCCTCCTCATCCATAAAGAACACCTGCTCTGGCTCCTCCTCCGCCGCCGCCACGTCATCACACGGTTCAACCTCCGCCGGCCGGAATGCCTCTGCCGCCTCTGCCGCCGCCTTCTGGATATCCCTCGCCTCCCCGGACACCGGCACGGGCAGCCTCCAAGCCGAGTCGGCAAAATTAAGGCAAGCCGATCGCCCCCTCAGCGAGATAGCCGCCACGTCGTGCGCACGGGCTGCCATCTCGGCCGTTGGGTATGTCCCGAGCCAGATTCTAGACTTCTTGTTTGGTTCCCGAACTTCGCTCACCCACTTTCCGGAGTTCCTGCGGCGGACACCGCGGTAGACCGGGTGTCGGGTCTCCCGGAACTTCTTCCTGCCCGCCCGCTTTTTCGGGTTGCTCGATGCTAATAACATCTCGTTGGAAAAGTTCTCCGGATGGGAAATCTCCGGCGACCACGAAGCTGAGAGTGGATGAGATAAGTACGAGAACATATCCATTTGAATGTAATTTGTGTTTTGATTTTGTAAAATTTGTGTTTTGTGTTTTTGGTAGGCTGACTGAATACTGATGAAGTGATCAGTTGTATTATATATATATATGTTGCGGCTAAAAGATTTTGGGTGCATTACACCAATGGTGCTCAAAGTTTGAGTTGGAATTTTATTTGGTCCCTGTAGTTTCAGCCAAAACACAATAGTATCTCAATTTAAATAAAGATGTATTTGGTCCCTGGCATAGCATTTTCTCCAACATATTAAAATCTTCACAAGCTCAAATTTAAAGCCGATAACTGTATAAATGGTTATAAATTCTTAGGCAGAGGAGGAAGAAGGAGATGCTAAAAGTTTTCAGTAATTTATGTTATGCGGCTCTTTAAAAAAAAAAGTTACGAAACTTTTTTATAGGTCAATTGAACATGATCCTGCTATCTCGAAATCTTGATTTCGCCCTTGCTAGAAAGGAACTAATATTGGGTCAGTAAATATGCTTTCAATAGTATAGTATAACTTTCCACGGATAATAGGGACCCATGATGTTACGCATTTATAACTTTAGGATAGGATAATTTGCGTTGCCGTGGACACCATGGAAACTAAATATAATTTTTGTTGAGATTATGGGGATCATTTTTGTAATTTTCTCAAAATATGTAAATAATGATATAAGAGAAAACACGGTTATGATAAGGAGCCAGTTGGATAGCGGTGGTCCATGTCTGGGAAAGTGAAAGAGGTACAGCTGGTTTTTGCTAAGTGAGTGCTGACTGGTACAAATGCAGTGTACCGCTTTGTCTTATTACTGGTATATCCCGTGTGTGTCCCTGGTCTGCTAAGTAGAAGAGTAAACACATCGGCGATCATTTGAGGTTTTGGCAATCTAAAAATAATATTATTTTTCTATTTTTTCGAATTGTTTTTATTGGCAAATGGTGGGGCAGATCAATATGCTCTAGTTAAGATAATAATAAGTCCAATTTATTTTTTATTTTATTTTTTTGAAAATTTTAATATTATTGACTCAAAAAAAGTTGCAATAAAATAAATTGCAATATCTATATAGCCAATATTATAATACCCCATAAGGAGCAATAACGCAACTAAACTAACAAGAATTACTATAATGTTCCAGAAGAAGCTACAACGCAACTAGATTTGTACGAATTACTGTAATGCTCCAGAAGGAGTTACAACGCAACTAGATTAGTACGAATTACTATAATGATTGGAAAACTGCCGTCGTCTTGGAAAGATTTCAAGAATTACCTGAAACATAAGTGTGAGGCAATAAGTTTAGAGGATCTCATTCAGAAGTTGAAAGTCAAGCAACACAACCGCAGATCTGAAAAGAAAAGTGGTGGAAGTAGCATGGTGTACAAAGCCAATGTGGTTGAAGCTACTGGAGGTTCTAAAGAACACAAGCGGAGATACTTTGAGGACTCCAAGAGATGTGGCAATTCCAAAATATTCAAGGGTGAATGCTATGTTTGTGGAAAAACAGGTCGCCGAGCTAAGAATTGTTATAGTCGCTATAACAATGAGAGCAAGAAGAAGTTCAAAGGCAAAAAGAAGGTTGTCCAAGCAAATGTTGCTGAGTCGTGAGGTCTCGTCGTAGGAATGAATGATATGAAGCACTGTTTACGCAATTATGTGCTGAAAATGACATCATTCATCAAATAACAGCTCCTTATACTCCCGAGCATATTGGAATTGCCAAGCGTAAAAATAGAACGCTAAAAGAAATAATGAATGTCATAGTAATAAGTTTAGGATTACCCCATAACTTATGGGGGGAAAGCTTTACTTTCGGTCAACTATGTGTTGAACAAACTACCATATAAAAAGTTGGACAAAATGCCTTATGAATTATGGAAAGGCTATGCACCAAGTTATAAATTCTTAAAGGTTTGGTGTTGTCTAGCAAAGGTTCCTATCCCAATTTCTAAAATAACTAGGATAAGACCAAAAATGGTAGATTGCATATTTATCGGATATGCACAAGATA
>MKEJ01040967.1:0-13348 GCA_001753735.1 Embelia ribes
TAATTTTGGCTTAATTACCGTAATAGTCCTTGTGTTTGATTATGTGTATAATTGCATATCTATCAATATATATACTTATTTATGAATCTTTTTAGCATTGAAGGGTCAGTGGAGTATAATCATTCTGTTGGAACCCTACTCAAGCTCCAGCTCTGCTTGAGTTTAAGTCTTTAAGTCTGTGCTCGGTCTTGACTTGGTTGAAAAAAGTTAAAGCCCGAACTTGAGATGAGCCAGGCTCGGAATTTGTATCTATAGATTACCATATCTATAAAAAAAAATTGTAATAATAATAAATATATAAAAGTGTCTAAATCGATCCCCTACATGTGTCACACAAGAAACTATCAACAAATATTCAAAATAAAAAACAAGTACAAAATAGCCAAGGTTAGGATTAATACCAAAGTCAATAACAAAGATTCTTCGTACTTGGTCGACAACGCTACACTGAGAAATTTCCAATCGTACATGAACTCAAACGTAAAGCATTATATGTATTTAACTCGAGATGTTACTCGTGAGTCCAGCTGAGTCGATTATTTTAATACTCTAAATTGACTGGAACTCAAATTGTTTGGTACTAGGGTCAAACTCGAGTTGAGCAATTGTCCCGTTGAGATCGAGGTACTTGCAAGTAGCTCCACTTGCTGTTACCTCTAGGTTAGACTTAGGATAACTTCAATGAATGTAAACATTTCGGAAACGTAATAGGAGTGGTTATAAAAGGACAAAAAAGTATCAATTAGATCATTTTTTGATATAAAAACCATTAAGTGAGTACATAAATATTAGAGGGAGTGTATTCGCATAAATCACATAAGTAGTGAGAGCATACTATAAAAATACGGTATAAACTAATATTATAATTGCAGATACTCAATGATTGGAGAATATGTGTCGGATAGCCCAATGGGCAGCCTCTGATCTTTTGATTGGAAGCATCACATACGAATATATTTCTAGTTTGAGATGGTGGCTAGTAATTGGTTTAAATCCCCCTCGAGATTTTGGGAGGGCACTACACTTCCTGCTCCCTCTTCCATGACAACAGCTTTGTTTTTTCGTTCAATTTCTTAGGTTCTTTAACTTTTGTCTATATTTTTCTGTTTGCATGCCTGGGTTTCCATTAAGCTATTTCTGCCTGCTAGAATTCAATTAACATGTAAGAATCATGTCAGAAGAAAATGCCTACTTGAAAATGATTCTTAAAACGACACATGTTTGCTATGACATTAATTAATGATATGGAAACATTTAGAGAACCTAGTTTGTTTCCATGGAAAAATTGTCGTTCCTGTGGAAATAATCGAATTTTAGATATTTTATTCCACCTTAGTTTCGTTTGGGTATCCATGGAAACAACTGGATTTTGCCCGTTTCGATTCAACATTTTGCTTCTTGGCAAAAACAAGACAGCGGTATCTACAGGGGCTAAAAATTTTCATCCATAAAGCATAATTTAGTATATCTGATTTGGGAGTTGGGTTTGGATATTAGGATGGAGCTTATTGGACTAATGAACTGATTGTTTAAATTTGGCTTGGGATTGCAATTCTAAAACAACTACTAAACTCGGAAAAGACTTAAAGAGATTAACCCAGAGGTTTAACTCAGTTGATTAGGCCTTTGGTTTGCCCCCTGAGAGCCGCTGGAGGTTTACGTAGCCATTTACTCCTAGGAAACTGTCATTTGTATTTATTTGTTCATTTATGTAAAGGTTTAGCTTAATGATTTGTTCTTTCTTTTGACATAATTCATGCTAATTGTCATGTGTGTTTGAGGTGTGCATTCATAAGTGCGGTGTAGGTACCTGTAAAATGTGTATGCCAAACTTACTGCGCCAAGTTGTTGTGAATATCAAAATTATGTATAGTTAGCATTTGTATGAAGGGCTAGGGGATGAAGTTTTTGTTAAAAACCTTCAGCTAAACCATCACGCTCTAGTGTTTTGAGGTTTTTTTTTTTTACTTGTCTTGTATTAGATGCATGTGGTCTAATGTTCAACTTTGATGCTGAAAATGATAACCAGTAAACATTCATTAGTTTTTTGTACTTCTGAGACTTATCTAGGCATATATTGCTTAACTATTTACAGCCAAGTGTTACGTGTCTTGTTTTAGGAAGATCAACTTGTAGCTGGTAGAAATAGGGATCCACATCTTTAATTTATAACTAGTATCAAATTATGTGTAATGTGTTTTTTAATTACCCATCATAGAATTTGCTGTCAGATTCTTAGTAAGTGTTTTAACTCTCTATTGAAAACTGCTGTGGTTAACTAAAATCCGAAGAAGTTGACATTTGCTATTGGGTTGATTGGAAATTACCCGTGTTCCATTTTAAGTTGATTTTCCTTCTTTTAATTCCATATATGCTTTTCAGGGTAAGAAAAGGAAGGACACAGTTTGTATCGCCTTAGCAGACGAGACTTGTGAGGAGCCTAAGATCAGAATGAACAAAGTTGTCAGAGCTAATCTGAGAGTTCGACTGGGAGATATTGTATCTGTCCACCAGTGCCCAGATGTCAAGTATGGAAAGCGTGTCCACATACTGCCACTGGATGACACCATTGAGGGTCTCACTGGGGATCTATTTGATGCATATCTGAAACGTGAGTTTATGAACCTATATTTGTGCGTCTCTCGATGTGTGACCTTCTTTGGGTTGCATGATAGTTCTCTTGTCCCTAACCAATCTAAAGCTACTATGGTGTGAGATAAATGAGTATGTGATGTTTCTTGTTTAAATTATGTAATTCTTGTTACTCATCATTTGCCAAGTTATATACTTAAGGGTACATGGGTTCCTTAATTATTATTTGATGGGTTACAATTTTAATTGCCATATTTTCCTTTTCGTTTTGTTGTATATCTTGAGCAGTTCTTGCTATGAAATCTCTCTCTATTCTCCTTCTTGTATTTCCTTCCACCAGTTTTCATTCCTTTCTGATTATGATGGCTTTTGATTTGTCAGTTTAAAATTTAAAATCTTTTTGTAGCTTACTTTTTGGAGGCATATCGTCCACTGAGGAAAGGAGATAATTTTCTTGTGAGAGGTGGGATGAGGAGTGTTGAGTTTAAGGTCATTGAGACTGATCCAGGGGAATACTGTGTCGTTGCCCCAGACACAGAGATCTTTTGTGAGGGGGAACCTGTGAGAAGGGAGGATGAGGATAAGTTGGATGAGGTTGGTTATGATGACGTGGGTGGTGTGAGGAAGCAGATGGCTCAGATTAGGGAATTGGTGGAGTTGCCATTGAGGCATCCACAGCTTTTCAAATCTATTGGTGTAAAACCACCCAAAGGCATTTTGCTTTATGGACCCCCAGGTTCTGGGAAGACATTGATAGCAAGAGCTGTTGCTAATGAAACTGGCGCTTTCTTCTTTTGTATTAATGGACCCGAAATCATGTCCAAGTTGGCTGGAGAGAGCGAGAGCAATCTCAGGAAGGCATTTGAAGAAGCTGAGAAAAATGCTCCGTCAATCATATTTATTGACGAGCTTGATTCCATTGCTCCAAAGAGAGAGAAGACACACGGGGAAGTTGAAAGGAGAATCGTTTCTCAACTCTTGACTCTTATGGATGGGCTGAAATCGCGGGCTCACGTAATTGTTATTGGAGCGACAAATAGGCCAAACAGTATTGACCCTGCTTTGAGAAGATTTGGTAGGTTTGATAGGGAAATAGACATTGGTGTTCCAGATGAAGTGGGCCGGCTTGAGGTCCTTCGCATACATACTAAGAATATGAAGCTCTCTGAAGATGTATGATCACACAATCAAGCCCTTTTTTCCATTCTAGACTAGAATAAAAATGTATTTTTTTTGCTAGCTATGAGATGTTTCTGCTTTTCTTATTTAGAAAAGAAAGGAAAGTAAAAGCAATCCAATCATTAGCTAGCATGAAAAAAACCTTGAATTTTGTGAAGGTTGAAATTTTTTGACATCTTGTAAAATTTATGCAGGTTGATTTGGAAAAAATTTCGAAGGAGACACATGGTTATGTTGGAGCTGATCTGGCAGCTTTGTGCACTGAAGCTGCACTTCAATGCATCAGAGAGAAGATGGATGTGATTGATTTGGAAGATGAGACTATAGATGCCGAGATACTCAACTCTATGGCTGTCACAAATGAACACTTCTCTACTGCTCTCGGAACAAGCAACCCATCTGCTCTTCGTGAAACTGTAAGCAATACTTTGTTTTGGTGGATGTTTTATTTGATTTTGAGTTTCTACCTTGTCTTGTTTTATTTTTCGTCCCTGATTTTGGTTTTCTCAATTACAGGTTGTTGAAGTGCCCAATGTCAGTTGGGAAGATATTGGAGGACTTGAGAATGTCAAGAGAGAGCTACAGGAGGTAATTGTTTTTTTTTTCCAGCCCTAGCCACCCACTTATATTTCAGGATCAGTTACTCTTTTTTATTTAGAACTGTTTGAATTGGTTTTAATTGTACTTTTCTCTTTTCATGTAGACTGTTCAATATCCTGTGGAACATCCTGAGAAGTTTGAGAAGTTTGGTATGTCACCTTCAAAAGGAGTTCTTTTCTACGGTCCACCTGGATGTGGAAAAACTCTATTAGCCAAGGCGATTGCCAATGAATGCCAGGCGAACTTTATTAGTATCAAGGGCCCTGAACTACTTACAATGTGGTTTGGAGAAAGTGAGGCCAATGTGCGAGAAATATTTGATAAGGCTAGAGGGTCTGCTCCTTGTGTCCTTTTCTTTGATGAGCTCGACTCAATTGCTACTCAGGTTTGTGTTTCTGGTTTTTGCTGAATCTGTTTTAGTTGACATATGCTTTGCTCAAATAATGAAGTTTATTTTTGTTCCATCCAAAAGCTACAAAGTATTTTTTTCTGAAGCAAGCCAAGATCTCACTACTGCATATATCAGAACATGTTACAAAGCCTTCTATCTGGATTAGTGTTTCTTTGTGGTTTTTAAGTTTCTTGAAACATTTTTTGAATGTGCCTGAAATGTTTTCTGGACTCCTTTTCTTGGCAACTGGGACATTATTATGCCGGATTGGACATTTGATACTTTGGTTTTGTTGCCATCGCTCATTACTTGTCTTGTTTTTGTGTAGAGAGGAAGCAGTGTTGGTGATGCAGGTGGTGCCGCTGATAGGGTTTTGAATCAACTTCTCACTGAGATGGATGGAATGTCCGCAAAGAAAACTGTTTTCATAATTGGTGCTACAAACAGGCCTGATATTATCGACCCTGCCCTTTTGAGGCCTGGCCGTCTCGATCAGTTGATTTACATCCCTCTTCCTGATGAGGAATCTCGGTTCCAAATTTTCAAGTCTTGCTTGAGAAAATCTCCTATTTCTAAGGAAGTTGACCTGAGGGCCCTTGCTAAGTACACTCAGGGCTTCAGTGGTGCTGATATTACAGAAATCTGCCAGCGGGCTTGCAAGTATGCCATTCGGGAAAATATTGAAAAGGTCGGTTTTTTAATCTTCTATTTCAGTTCTAGACCACTTTGTCGAATTTGTCTTTTATTTGGTTCTGCTTGTCAGTCTTTCAGAATGATGCTATTTGAGTTAATTTTTGTTCAACACAGAAAATAAAAAATAAAATACAAAAATACAAAAAAAAAAATAATAAATTAGGATTTGTTTTCCCCTTGGTTTCTTAACGGAACCTCTCTTCCAAGGGTAGGTTTGTTATTGCAACTGATAATTAGCATGTTCGTTGTTGAGATTTGTAAATATGAATACAAGCTTAATTTTGAACTTGTAAATATGTGCCAGGATATTGAGAGGGAAAAGAGGAGAAGCGAGAACCCGGAGGCCATGGAAGAGGATGTTGAAGATGAGGTGGCGGAGATCAAGGCTGCTCACTTCGAAGAATCAATGAAGTATGCACGAAGAAGTGTGAGCGATGCAGACATTCGCAAGTACCAAGCCTTTGCGCAGACATTACAGCAATCTCGAGGGTTTGGCTCTGAATTCCGATTCTCTGAGCCCACTGGAGGAGCCACAACTGGTTCCGACCCTTTTGCAGCACCCACGGGTGGGGCTGATGAAGATGACCTCTATAGTTAATTATTTTCTTCTAAAAAAATTTGTCTTGTCTTTCACTAAATATTTATTTCCGTAAGTCTAAATACTTGTATAATTGTTGGATTCTTCCCTTTACCGTGCGAGTGAAGGCTCCTACGTTGTGTTCCTAGGCATAATTGGATTTTCTTTAGCTGATCGATGGATAATTATTTAAAAATTTATGTATAATATTGAAATATCTTGGATCATTGTTTCGTACCTAATGTTTTCTAAAAGTGAGGCCTGATTATGTTGAAAACGGATTGAATTTGGGTATTCTACTGTTTTCTGTTGCATTTATTTTGAAATCTAACTTTTGTGCTTGGAGGCAAGGGTATTCGATTTTTGAGTTAAAAAGATGAATTCATTTTTTTTAAAATCATTTTGTTGTTGGTTTTTTCTGTTTTGCTATTAGCTACTTTTCACAAAGCTTTATATCAAAAACAGGTTACAGCAGAGCAGATGCAGCTTGAATGTCACAGGCATAGTTCGAAATTCTTGAATTCTATACAGCATTCATGACATGACCCTATTATTATGAGCAAATGTACATTTTCAATCCAAACGGTGCAGTGACAGCATATGAACTTTTACAAGTCAAGGGTTAAGTTATATCTAAGAAAATAACCACCACTATTCCAATTAGTAAGCAACTAGACTTTTTAAGCCTATATAATCTTGAAAGTATCTTCGTTTTGACTTAAAAGGAACAATCCTTTTTTTTTTTTTTTAATTTTTTAAACTCTTATCCGCTATACTAATGTGTCTAAACTATTGTAGTACTATACGAGCTTGGTTTATGGTGGTTTTTTTCTTTTTTTTTTTGGTTTGTATGTGACCTTTGTGGCCGTGATCAAGATTGAAAGTGATATTGATCCAAACTTTTTTGGGGTATTTTAAAATTATTAACTTGTTCAATGATTTGTTACTGGTTTTTGAAGTTTTGTCGAGGTGAAATTGGGTTTCGATTTGGTTGGTTATGCATTTTGCTTATTTTCTAATGTGATCATTTTAGCAGTGGGAAATATATTAATTTTTGTTGGTTTTGTTATGAATATTGAAATACATGTCAATTTGCTGGCTATCAGAACAGAAAGTGACAATTGTATTGAGAAGATTTGCCTTTAAGGTTTCAATTTATGGTTTGAAAAGTAATCTTACTATTCTATCTTTATTCAGCATGGTGTATTGTTTGTGAGTTAGTTCCCCACAAAAATGTATTGTTTATGGGTTTTGAAGTTGTAGCCAGGTGATATGTGTGCTTCTAATGTGTGGTGGTGAAAAATACCTACTTCCTCAATTTACTGTGTCCATGTGCAATTTCAATTTTTTAAGTATATTTTTGTCGTTTGATGAATTTTTGTTGTTTTCATTGTTGGATTTAGTATGGGGATTAAGTATTTGGGATTAGTGTGTGCAGAAGATTTCAGTTTTTTGAGTTTGATTCTATTGTGTTTAAAATTTATATTTTGGGAAAGTTGGTAAGCATTTGTGGGTGTGAAGTCTAGGTGTTGTTTTGAATAAATACCTAAATTATTGAATACTCCCCCCGTCCAAAATTAATTGGATGGTTTGACTTGGCACGCAGTTTTATGCAATTTCAAATTTAAAGTTTGAATTGGTGTTAAATGACCTAAATTGTCCCTATTGATGGTTGATTTGACATTAACCCCTAATAATTGAAAGGGTAATATAAGTAATTCAATTTATATTGTGATAATTGTTATGTCCTAAAATAAAAGTGTCCAATTATTTTTGGACATTCCGATTTAGAAATGTGGACAATTATTTGTGGACGGAGGGAGTATGATTTTAGTGATAATGTTTTAACAATGCCCTTGTTTCGGGTTCGAAGTATTATTAAGTTAAAATTTGTCTGTGGAATCATTTAATTGTGTAGTTTGTTGTGCGTATGTGGAGCTTTGATTAAGGAAGTAAATATTTGTACTTTGATGAAATTCTGGTTGCTATGGTTGTTGTACTGAATATGGGGTTGTAAAGTGTTTTGAATTCGTGCATAGCGAAGATTTGAATTAAATTCGAGTTAGTGGGTCCTAAAATAACATTGTGTAAAGTTTGTTATACAAGTTCATAATTGACCCTCACTGTAATGTTTATATGTTAGGAAGTTCGACAGCAGGTCTCATTCGTAACTGTTGTGTCAACTCTAGAGTCGCCTTTGTCTTGGAAGTAATCTGGAATATAATTAGAAGGATGTTTCTTTTTGCCTTTCTATTTTTTATGTTTGTATGATTTTGTTTGTTGGTGACATTTGATTTTGTAGCGCTGCTCACGGTGGAGAACGATGAGTTCTGGGAAGGAGTCTCACCTGTTCAGTTTGGGGATTTACCTGCGCTTCAAGATGCAGTGACTGTTGTGGGGTATCCTATTGGGGGAGACACAATTTCTGTGACAAGCGGAGTCGTTTCTCGCATAGAGATTCTTTCTTATGTTCATGGGTCTACTGAGCTTTTAGGCTTGCAGGTGGGGAGAACGTTTAATTTTTTCTATTCTGTTGTATGCATAATGTTCTATCATCCCATCGTCTTGATATGTCTTGGGTTGTATAAATGCAGATAGATGCGGCTATAAACTCAGGAAATTCTGGTGGACCGGCCTTCAATGATAAGGGTAGCTGTGTTGGAATTGCTTTTCAGTCTCTCAAACATGAAGATGTGGAGAATATTGGTTATGTCATTCCTACACCAGTTATAAGGCATTTTATTCAGGATTATGAGAAAAATGGAGCATATACTGGTATATATTTCGGCAGCTCTCGATGATCTTCTGTTTTTCAGTTCTTTATAGTTTCCTGTATTTGCGTATCAGTATCTTAGGGAAGCAATTTGGTAGAATTCCAATAGTGTTAATATTTTGATAACATTTCATCATGCATGTGCATTTCCTTGAATACTATGCTCTTTTTGTATCTGATTATTTTAGTTGCCAGTATTTTTTATCACGTAGTTTCCAGTAGTCTGCTTGCCCATTTTGCATTAAGGGAGTTCATGTCTTCTTAGTAGCAGTATTACTTGGAGTAGACAATCACTGTGCTGCTACTTGATTAATAATCTTGTATAATGCTTCTTGGGTCGGAATGAACTATCCTAATGAAGGTAGGCAGGCATGCACTTATGTACACGCTTAGACCGCAATGTTTTGTGTGAGTAGAGGACAGTTGAGGGGTCGAGAACTAGAACCTATGGATCATACCAATATCTGCAGCTTCATTGTTGTTGAACAAACCAAATGCTTTTCTGATTCTTAAGTTAGACATTCACGATTTCTGCTAACACCTAACTCAATCTCATAGGGAAGTTTGTGAGAACTTGTGCTCCATGACGTGATTTTTCTATGTTGTGAAGCTCGTGTTATTTTCTTATTCATGCACCAAGTTCTTCCTTGTGTGCGCTGCATTTCAGATTTACCACTTGAAAGGAATTAACAGAACAATCCTAAAGCGAAAAGATGAGATGGCAGTCAATTCCAAAGTTGAGTTCCACTGTGTATCTTTCAAAATTGGATAATTGCAAGTTCATATTCCATTAATATTTTCTAAATTAAAGTTGATGTATCCTTGGCTGCTATTTGCTTTTTGCCTGGTTCTTATATATTATTGTTGATTAGGTACACATACAATTACTTTCTTGATATTTAATTAGAGTAAAAATTATACATTTCTATATGATGGAAAGGACCATTACTTATGTTTATATGATGAAATTTGATAGGTTTCCCAATACTGGGAGTGGAGTGGCAGAAAATGGAAAATCCTGATCTGCGTATGTCTATGGGGATGAAATCTGATCAGAAAGGTGTTCGTATAAGAAGGATTGACCCTACTGCTCCAGAATCTCAGGTCCTTGAGCCATCAGATATTATACTCAGTTTTGATGGGGTTGATATTGCAAATGATGGAACTGGTAATTGATTTTTGACCGCCTCTTCTCTTTTTTCTTTTCCCCACTTCTATGATTTAAAAAAAAATAATCAATTTTCTTATTCTTTTTGTTTAGCACTAGGATTATAGATGGTATACTCCCTTTTTCTGTACTGTTGATTGCTTTCTGGCGAGGGGAATGACAAATTTTTCCTTTTTCAGTTCCTTTTAGGCATGGAGAGCGGATAGGCTTCAGTTATCTTATTTCCCAGAAATATACTGGAGATATTGCAGCAATTGAAGTTCTCCGAAATTCAGAAACACTCAAATTTGAAGTCAAACTTAAGAGTCATAAAAGGCTTGTCCCAGCCCACAACAAAGGCAAACCTCCCTCATATTACATTGTTGCTGGACTTGTTTTCACCACTGTATCTGTTCCATATCTACGATCAGAGGTAAGCGTTTTACTGTGAGGCCTTTATGCTTGTGTCATTGGATTGGCATTTGTAATTTTAATTTTAAATAATTCTTTTTAGAAACCGTAATGTCTACGTCAATCTGCATAATGCTGGTGTTATTGTTTTTCTTGCCCATGATAAAAATATTTTAGCCAGTACTGAAATGAAATGAAAGGTTTATCATAGTTTAGTCCACTGTTTGACTGTTTCTCCTTGTGTTGCCAGTATGGTAAAGATTATGAATATGAAGCTCCTGTCAAGCTTTTGGACAAGCTCTTGCATGAAATGCCTCAATCAGAAGACGAGCAGCTCGTTGTGGTCTCTCAGGTCTCTCATCTTGTTTCTTTCCCTCTTTCATTTAATGTCCAATCATGTGGAATGTACTGAATTCTTATTTGCCTTCTTTTCTATTTTTTCTAATCTGAATAGGTTCTTGTGGCTGACATCAACATTGGATACGAGGAAATTGTCAATACCCAGGTGAGCACTTACTAATATTTGCGCAATGTTTATTTATTGGATCTTTCTATTTATGAATTCATTGATGTATATGAATAGGTTCATGCTTTTAATGATAAGCCTGTTAAGAACCTGAAGAGTTTGGCCTGCATGGTAGAGAGTTGTGCTGACGAGTTTTTAAAATTTGATTTGGAGTATCAACAGGTATGTCTACTAGACTCTCTCTATATTTGCATGTCCTCTAGATTAAGAACAAGTTTAGGAGGCTACATTACTTAAATTCATTGCCCTTTCTCGTAAAAATGACTGCTTTGGCTGACCTACGTAATCTGCTTGCGAGTAGAAAAATGTAGACAAGTGATTATCAATTTTTTGTTTACTTCTACATTTTGTAAATTAGGACTTATTTCACTTTTACGTAATGAACATACTCCCATTGTGAGTTCAACCTTTTTCATTGGAACAAAAAAGTATAGTTTTTATGTTATAAGACGTTTCTACGATACTGGTCTGCACTTCAGATTGTCTTTTTCTTATTTATGTGTAGATTGTGGTTCTTAGAACGAAGGCAGCGAAAGAGGCAACCCTAGACATCCTTACAACTCATTGTATACCTTCTGCGATGTCCGAGGACCTCAAGTCATGAGATATCCATCTGTGAATGTGTCACGCATTTAGCAGATTTCATTTGTTCGTTCTAGCTCTATTGGTGCACTTTATAATTCATCAAAAACTTAAGTCTCAAGTTATTAATTTTGATATAAACAATCTTTTGGAGGAGTTCTATAATGTATTGTAGATCTGTAGGGTATAACATTGGGAAAAAAGCCCTGGTAAGACTTTTGGATGGGGAAATTTTATGTCCCTGAGGATTATAGAAGAGATGGTGGGGGGTCCGCAGTGGTTTATGGTTTTTTGCCTGGAGGGGGGGTGGTGGTGTCGCGCAGCAGTGTGTTTCTTGTTCGCATTTTCTGACATTGAGAAGGATAAATAGAAAAGAAAGACAGTGATGTTTTATAAATTGTATTTGGTTTATAAGTTTAGAGGAGTTGCTTCTTGTTTGCATGGTATTTGGATATGACAATAGTAGTGTTCATTTTTTTCCGAAATTGTTGGTCGTTTTAGAAACTTCTTAAGTTTATGGCCATGGTAAATTGGGGTCAAAAGTTCGTACCTTTGAAAACAACTTGTCCAGAAACAAAAAGCTTCAAACATTAGGTCCTTGTTAACCTCTTGAGGTGAGAGCCTTGTGTATTAGATGTATATATACATATAAACTATTGTAAAGCCTATGCGATGTATGGATCGTTAATCTAATAATTTTTTATACTATTAATCTTGATATTTTATTTTTATATTTTTGGTTAATTTTATATTAATAGTTTTATTTTTTTCAAACCCATTACACAACTTAAAAAGCAATGGAATGAATATTCATATATGAAATTTAGATGGTACCCAACAATATATGCACATTTGATAATCAATATGTCAATATTAAATGTTTAATATATGTTTTCAAAATTGTTAGATATTTTATCATTCTAATTAATAAAACCCAATATTATGTAGACATCTACATCTTTTATTTGAAAAATATGAGGATAGATGTTTTTAAACTATCTATATTTTCAATATTTTTTAACTTTTATTTTATCATTTTGCTTTAAATTTTAGAAAAATACTTCTCGATAATGAATTGATAGTACCATACAATTTAACAGTTGTAGCTAACATAAAATAGAATCAAAGAAATTTGAAAGTTTTGTTTAAAAAAAAAACTCAAAAAATCAAATTTACAAATGTTATTCTAATTCTCATTAATCAGAAAACCCATAAATATTTAATATTCTTTCTTTTATTAAGTTTTTTCTTTAATCATATGCCAATAATTATAGTAGCGCGTGGCACCAAACTAAAATAGGATCACACAATTTATTAAATACTACTCTCTATATACAAATAGTATGTTTTCAATTTGGGATATCTAAAATTAATTGTCGACTTCTATAATTCATTTTAAAATGATATAATTTAAAATTATTTTTAGACTGTCTTAAATTGTGTGTCAAGTTGAATGCAAAGATATTATTTGTTGACCGAAAAAGTATATGATATTATCTTACCTGACATATGATATATTTAAAATTTTGATAAATATTGTATTGCGTATAATTAAAAAATTTTGCTAAGCAAACATAATAACAAAATAACTTGTGTGAGCCTGCTTATTCTCTCTTTTAGTTCCATGCAAAAACAAATCCTAAATGTTCTATTAAGGTGATATTTAGCAAAATAATAAAAGTTGACATAGTTGTACTTATGTTTTTTGTTAAAATAATTCAACTATGATAGAGATAAAAAAAAAAAAAAGAAACCCAAAAAATATGTAATAAAATACTTTGCTATTCTTCATTAACTTCTTGTTCTATCTTTAAATGACTTCTTGTCATCCTAAAAATCCTGCACTATAAAGAGCTAAATCTTAAAATGAAATTTTA
>MKEJ01040981.1:0-22795 GCA_001753735.1 Embelia ribes
AGAGAGAGAAGACTGAGCAGAGTGAGATTGTGACTTTTCAGACACCGATATCTCCGCCCCGCCTATACATACGATTTTACGGATTCTTTATATTTAGGGTAGTTATATGGCGTAGTTGTCTCACATGGCAGCGGGTGTTTGTGGCAAATAAAACACCGCCACGTGTTATGTGGCTGAAGAATGGGATTTGCTCCCCATACAAGAAACCTTTTTTTCTTTTTAATTAATGTATAAAATTTTTTTATATATAGAATTAATGTACTTTGATGATAAAATTATTATAAATTAAGAATAATTTATTGAAACTAATATTAAATAAAAATACTAGTGATAAGTTGTCATTAATTTATAATAATTTATCCTGAAAATATAGTAACTCTTCTAAATTACAAGAAAAATAAACCTTTTTTGTTTATGTTTAACTGTAATTGAATTTATTGCGCAACAAGAAGTCATAAAAGGGTATTAGAAATTGACAGTTTTGTCAACAAAATAGTTATGCGTTGATTGGAAATTAAATTTCCGTACTTTAATTTCTAGATATTTTGAAATATTTATTATCAAGTTCCGCAATATTTATTAAAGAAATATTTTTTTTACAAAAATTTTTAACAATAACTAGCAAGTCATACAAATAGTGAGAACTACTAATGAGTGGTAAATTTGTGTATACATATTATGGCTGAGTGTTGGGTAATTCTAACTTAAAAGAGAACTTACAATAATTTCTTGTTTATGTGGGAATTTTTTTACTAGATAAGTACATTCTTAATTGTGGTCAAGTTCATCGTCTATGTCAAACGGAAGTTGTGAAAAATAAAGTAATTGAGCAGTTTTATATATTAAAAAAACAACTAATATTTGACTCTATAAAATTTATAGATTGTGTATTATTTTAAGAAATATATAGAGGATTAATACTTTATCTGTCCATAAATTATTACACAATACGTTTTTTTAGTGGATTTTAAATTATAATAATTTAATATTTAAATGTAAAAAAAAGTAATTTATATTTTGATTATAAATAAGGATAAATATAAATTTTTATATTTAAAAAAATTAAATTATTATATTTCAAAAAAATATTATAATTTGCAATAATTTGTGGAGAAGTTTAAAAAATATATAGAAGATTAATACTTTCTCTGTCCATAAATTATTACACAGTATGTTTTTTTAGTAGATTTTAAATTATAATAATTTAATATTTAAATGTAAAATAATTAATTTATATTTCGATTATAAATAAGGATAAATATAAATTTTTTATATTAAAAAATTTAAATTATTATATTTCAAACAAAAATTATAATTTGCCATAATTTGTGGAGAAGTTGAGAATATATTTTAGGGCCTTGCTCTATACGGAGGGATTGGCGTTTGCTAAATGTACAATGTACAACACGCTACTTGATACTAGACCACCTGATAACTCTTCCACGTATGATTTTACCTTAACCAAGTTGGATTTTTCATTTATTCATCTCCGAGTAAATTACGCTTTGCCCTTTTGATGTTTATGAATAATTCACAATGCTCCTACGTTATCTAATATTACACTTATTCCTGAGTCACAATACAATTTATGGATGGAGAAAGTACTAATCCTCTATATATTATTTGCCTTGTTTTTGTCATTTTGAAGCTAGTAATTTGAAAAAAAATTAGAGAATGTCCATCATATTTTAAACAAAGAAATTATTTATCTATAAAATAAAATATATTTTAAAAAAATTAAAAGCCAGATAATAAATACCAGTTAAGAGATATATTTGTAAGATGACTTTTATTTTACCACCAAAAATTTTGGAAGTAAAGTATAACGAATATAAAAATCTTATGGCAGTTGTTGTAATTTCAGAAGCATTAAGGGATCTCCTGAAATTATTAGAAACATCACGGGAAAAAATGTAATTTACCAGATTTCTTTTCCTTTCATTATATATATATATATTTTTCTAATTTAGCTGTTGCTAAAAAAGTTACGAAACGAGAAAAGTATCTGATGGCAATTCGCCGTTGACTGTACAACGCAAATGCTAAACTTGGCAATGAAAAGAAGAAAAAAATCATAGTGCGAAAAAGTCAAATGTTAGACTCAATTTATCCCTTGCAAGCACTTTTGAGAATATCCCTAGCAAGCACTTTTACCGTGAGATCATAGTGACATAAGAGCATTTGTTCCTTTCTTCTCTATTTTAGTTAATCACAAACTAAATACAATATTATTTTTTTGGATAAATTGCATTTTACCCCCATGAGGTTTCTGAATATTACATATAACCCCCCAAAGTGTTTGATATTTCACTATCCCTCCTTGAGGTTTTAAATCCATTGCACTTTACCCCAATGTTTTTAGGGGCAAAGTGAGGGTCAAATTTGCTATCATAAATCACTCATATATACCTAAAATGCCCCCAAACCACTACCATATGTAAAATACTTTCTAATAACCATTGAGCCTACTTCCTAAACCCGTATTGCCTTGCTCATGAATAATTATTCTGTACATATTTTTATAAACTCAATTATTGTACATGTTTGTTGAGTAAAATTTAGAAAATAACTAGTTGTATTGACTTATTTCTAGCAATAACGGAATATAAAATGTGAAGTTACATTAGTAAGAAATTTTATTTATTTGTCTGTATAAATAATTAACTATTTATATTTCCTAATATGTTAATTAAAAAATATTTATATAAATATGCAAGGTCTTATATGGAAAAGAAAATTGAGCACTAACTGGAGTATGAAAAAACATGAAGGGTAAGTTAGTCTTTTTGGATATCAGTCAAACTTAATTGTTGACATGGGGCAAAGTATAATTTCATAAACCTCATAGGGTTGATTGTGATATTCAGAAACCTCAGGGGGCAAAGTGTAATTTATCATATTTTTCAATTATGTATCAGATTACATAATTGTTCTCCAAATCTAAAGAATTACTATTAATTCCTAAAATGTATAAAATTAATATATTCTCTCTAATGCCGCATCTTTTGATATATTTGAAAAGTTGATATAATCTCTCTCTACTCACTCATCTATTATTCACTAATAATAAAAATATAATCTAAAGATTTAAAATAATTAAATGATAATTAAAATTATATTTTTAATTTAATATTTGAAAATAATTATTGAGCTTAAAACTACTAAGTGCGACATAAAAATTTAAGTGTATAGAAAAAAATCATATTTAAAAATAAATAATTATGATTTTTACAAATATTTATGAAAATTTTTAATTTTAAAATTATTTAATAAACATTTAATCAAATTTAATATTTAATATTTAATATTTAAACTATATATTTATTAAAAATTAAATTTATATATATATAAATTCGATGTTTAATACTAAGGAATAATAATTCTTTATTAGCCAATTCTATTCATATATATACATATATATCATTTATATAATAGTTTTATAGAATTTATAATTTATAATTTTCTTCTATCTCATAACTTTTATTCTCATTTCTCTTCCTCCACTTAAAAAGAGATTTTATTTATGTTTTATTTATATAATAAATTAATAAATTAAATTAAAATTATAAATTTAACTCTAATAAATAATAATATTAAAATATATAATTAAATAATGAATATTTTGCAATTAAATGTATTTGTATGTATGAAAGTTTTAAGTATGAAATGGTTAAAGAAAAATAGTATTTTAATTTAGTAGAGAATGTGTTAGATAATTTGATGTAATGGATAAAAAATAGAGATTCTATAAAATAGAGATAAAGTATATATTTTTATATTTTAGGAAATTTGTTAAAAAAATTTGACGCAAATGCTCTAAGTTCATGACAATTAATTTTAAAAAATATTTCCAAAAATTTTATCAAGTCATATTTATGAAAAAGATTACCCGCTTTGTTTTCAAATTATTGACGCTTTAGAGCTAGACAAGAATAAAGGAGACTATTAAATAACTTATTATTCTCTATTAAATACTCAAACTCAATTAATGTATTAAATAATTAATATGGTTAAAATTGAAAAAGCTTAATAAATATGATTTTACTTTTTTTAAAGCGACACTTAAAATGAAAAAAAAAAAAAAACACTCTAAGACGTGATTCAATATGAAGCGGAGGAATATAATGCATCGAATCTAGTAACAAATTTTGAGTAGAAATAAGAAGTGATAAAACTATTTTACTAAACTAACCAATACTCTATTCCAAATGATGTTAGAGGTACTATAGGTCAATTTCGTTATTAGAAATTTAAAAAAAAATGCTAAAATATTTTTATTTAATGTCATATTTTCTCATTCTCAAGAAAAATTATTCTATTTAATAAGATTGTTTTCGAAAAATAAGTAATAAATTAATCTCTCTGTGTATTAATTGAATTTTTTTAATATAAGTGAAATCAAATTGAACCTATTTTAGTTACGCAGGAGTATATAACCGGAGCATTAATGATGCCGGTGACTACCTCTATATATATATAATTAAATATGTTTTAGAATTACGGCAAAACCGCGTTGCATAATCTAAGGTTCCAGCTGTATAAGCTGCAATTTAATATTCTGGAAATAGAGCTTTATTGAATATGTTTAATTTGAACTATCATCATAAAAATCCCATTAGAACATTTAAATGAGAAATTATAAAATAGAAATGGTTCTTTTCCTGTAAGTGAAAATTTGGAAAACTAATTAATGTTCACATCCAGATTAATTGAAGGTTTTTCGTTTACCTTTACAAGAATATCATGCATAAAGTATTTAAAATTTTCCCAAAGTTGCCCAAATTATTATAAATAGAAATGGATAATGTATGGAAAACGAGAAACACAAGCTTAAAAAAGCAACTCCTCCGCCTATGAATTATTTTATAATATATTTTTTTTATGAGACTTTGAATTATAATAATTTAATATTTAAATGTAATAAAAATATCAAATTTATATTTTTGAATATAAAATGATAATAAATTTGATTTTTTTTAAAATTAAAATATTACATTTTAAATTCTTCTAAAAAAATATGTTCAATAATTCGTGGATACAAGAAGTATGGAAAAACGGAAAACAAAAATAATATAAATAATCAAATAAATAATATGACTTCACATAAAAATTATTAAGTCAGAGAAAAAAAAGTACATGAAATGACAAAAAATGGTTATATATTTTAAAAAAATATTTTCAGTACTATTATAAATGGTATAGCATTATAGAAAATCAATTAAACATGATTTATTTTTATTTTTCGTGAGAATCCTATATTTAGGAAACTTGTAGAAGCGAGTTTTCAATACTCCATTACCATTTTCATAAGGACTTGGAAAGATAAATTAATGTTCCCAGAATCTAAAATACTCTTTTTTACCATATTCCTAATTAATAATATTCATTTTGTACAATTCATATGGATAGATTAATTAAATAACTATAACAAATAAGAACATTTTAGTAAATTAAAATTTCTAACTATTTTTTTAAAATAGAAACTGAACGATATTTATGACTAAAAAGGAATACAGTGCTACCGGTGGTCGTTGAATGTAACTATTGCCTTGGATTACCACAACAAAAGCATTGCCCTACTCGACAAATGAAAAGAGAATGTATCCAAAAAAGGAAAAAAAAAAATGTAGTATTCAACAGCTTTGTGCTGTTACCATTTGGTCAAATTCTAAGACCAAGAAGCTACTGAAGCTGCGCAACAAAGATCTTCATTGCTAAAGCTACAAAATCTTTCACTGATTTAAAGCTTCGGTAGCTTTTACCAAAATTTGTATATGAAAAAAAAACTGTATCTAAGTACAGCTTATGAAACGTGTACATGATGAAGTTGCAGATGATGTGATTAGTACGTCTTCTTTCTGATTATGGGTTTCTTCACTTCTTTCTTTGCATTGACAATTGAACTAGACATGTATGCCCCAGTTGTGGCTTGGTACAAGTCTTTCAATCTACAAAAGGAAGTTGCAAGAACAATACTAAAATCATGAGCAATTGGAAATCCGAAATTTTCATCAAGACATAACTCGTGCACTAATCTCCACTTCACTTGCAGACGAACACAATCAAGCTCCCAACTCATTAGCAATGTGGCTAATTCGAAACATATTAAAAACAACATTTCTCATCACAATGCTTTGCAAACACCAAGGACTTGATCTGACAACTGATAAGTGATGAACAAAGTGGAACGGGCACAGAAGTTGGGGGTAAAAAAAATGAAAGAGCCCAAAGATAGAAAATCGATTCACTCTACCTGGGCATACTGATAAAGAGAGCAATCACTGAAACTCCAACGATAAGAGGATATACCGGAGCTGGAGCCAATTCCTGCATGGCAATCATTAAACAAAAAACTTATGTTACTTCATAGGTGAAGTTGAACTTATTTTTGGTTGTCCCAAGAAATGGGGGACTATACATAACCAGGAAATATTCATTCAGAAATTCACCATTCCATTTTGTTCGACAACCACTAAACATCAATAAGAAAAGATAATGTAGAAATGGAGAATCTCCTTGTAGTTACAAACCTGTTTGTGGAAGTCCTCTTCAACTTTAAATTCGGATTGGGCCAATGTGAATTTGAGGATGTTTCTCCAAGTCAACCTCAATCACTTCGGACTCAAACTTGTGAGTGCTAAATGGGAGAACAGATCGAAGCTGCAAAAGGTGTTTGCCTCTTGGCAAGTCCTTCACCTGGAAGAAATTTGAAAGAGGCAAAGGGAATATAGATTCAATTCTGGACGGATCAGTAGCAGATTTAATTTCCACCCGAAGATGAGAATTAAGCTCATCTATTCTCTTTCCCTCAACATGGCCACTGAGAATGGTCATTTCTGGTTGTTCAAATACCACGAAATCCAAATCCTTGATATCCTTGGATCCAACCTACAAAAACATTACGTCTAATGAAGAGGCAAGAATGTGAAACCCATGAGAAACTAAAACTGAAAGAAACAAGTTCCCTTCAAAGGGAAAGAAAATGTCAACAAAATCAGAGAGAGAAACATGTGCACAGTATTCTCATGTAATTTTGTTCAAAATCTTTCTCATGTACGCTCAAGTTTGAGGAGTGATAACTTTCAAGTAGCTATGTTAGGATAGTATTCAGAAATATGACTCGTTACTCGAATAAGCATTACACAAAGACATTACAATTCTATAGTTCTGCAATAGCAAACTTGAATTCAAAACAAATTTCAAGTACGAAAACTCACATTGATTGTAACAGATTTGGGAGATGCACGCTCAATTCTAGAGCTTTTGGGCTCACCCTTCTCCACTACTTTTATTACATAGGTTGTATCAGGAAGGAGACCTCTCAAACGATAATTTCCAGACGAATCTGTAACAGTCTCCTCATAGAGTCCTTTAGAATCTGACCGAGCTTCCACTGAAACGCCTTCTACCGGCTGGCCAGATAAGAGAGTGACCACACCCATAGCACTGCAAAAAGGTCAAAACAACTGAGCATCTATAACCAAATTAGCAAATACATGAGATAGAAAAAGTTAACGTGAAACAAGAAAATATATAACTAATGCTACAGATGCTTTAATTACATTAAAAGAATTAATCTCTCCTATAAGTTGTAATGATGTAACTAGTTTTCTGATAATATGTAAGCGAATGGTGCAAAGCCCGTTTGTTAAGTGAAAAGATAGTGATTCTCAGCCATAGTACAGGGGTCCAAGTGCAATTGATTTTACAGAGCATTAAAACGTTGATTGAGTTGTGACACTAGATAGAGCAAATTAATGAAGTATAGATAGAATCCATTAGCAGATAATATACCAGCTATTACAACACAAATAATGGAAGAGAGCTAAAGAAAGAAACGGAGGTGAAAATTTACCTGTAAGCAACACGTGTCGCCTGGAAGGTAACTTCCCTAGCTTCCCCAGAACCAAGGTCAATAGCTTGTGCTGGAGGGGAGAAAGCATACTCCTATGAGGGAGGGAAAAAATGGCTTATGTCATTAAACTTTGTTTGAATTACGTAATCTAAAACAAATACTTGCATCATACATGGAAGATATTCAACTGCATTGAAAACTAAAGGAAAAGAAAATGAAGACAACCAAGTAGTCTGAGACATCTTATACAGGTGAAACCACAAATACCTTCAGCAGAGGGCGGAGATAGAAACTTCCAGGAAATAAGTTATCGAAGAGGAAGATTCCCCCAACCCCTGTTATAGAGTTGTTTCTGTAACCGTCTTCACCACTCAAAGACAATAGGACAGAAGGAAAAGGTTCCGTCGAATCTTCTGTAGAATATAAACGGACGGAAATTTGGCCAAGCTTCTGACAAGAAAAGGAATAAGGTCCCACAGGTTTCACATGATATCCAGGCTGCAAGAAATAAGAGATCATAAAAAATTACTCAAGAGTTTTTAACTGGGAATAAACGGATCATTATCCCTAGCTAATTATAAATCAAAAATACTAGAATAGCACGTAAAATGAAAATACTGAAAAGTTAATCGAGATTATTCGGTGCACATGAGTGATTTGGTTCGGGCTATGCATGCCTCCATTGCGACTTATGGGTCATGGGTTCGTCCCTTTGGAAATAACCTCCCTGGACATAGAGGTGAGGTTGCGTAGATCAGACCCTCCTAGACCCCGCAATGCGGGAGCTTTATGCGTTGGTCCGTTCATATATATATATGAGTGATATCGTTACAAAGAAATTCCTTCCCTAAGGCAATATTAGCCTTAGAAAAGAGATAATAGCTGGCAATCACTTGCACAGACACAATAAAAAGTTCAATTGGTTGTGTTCAATTTGTACCTTTGACGCCTCAACGGTGTAGCTTATATCATCATAAAGGGGCCCTCCAATGAAAATACCATCCAGTCCTGTTGTAGTCTCAAGAGCTAACTCACCCTTTCTGAGCAGGGCATTAGGGCTATCTCCCGCGGCAGTAATTTTAATATGAACATCAGGAAGAGGTGGAGAAACTGATCCTTCGATGTATAGGCCAGGTCGGGCAGAAAATGGGGGAGCTGAAGCTTGGCAACCATCATGTGCCACCGAGACCTAACAAAAGAAGAAAGAAGATACGGAAAGAGATCTCTCAAATAAAATCCTACACACTAGACAAAGAAACTATTTCCCTTACAATATGTTGTCTGGGATAAAACAAGATTTTGCGTTCACCCTTGTCCCTGAAAAAAAATGCAGCACAAGTTAAGGGCAATCAATACATAGAGAGGCATAAGCCGCATAAAAAATACATGTAAGGGCGAAAAAATGAACATAGAGAAATCATCAAATGATGATAGGGTAAAATTGGACTCCTTTGAGTTGGATTAGATGCTCCAATTTCCCATACCATGTGTTGAGACCTTTCCACTTATTTAAAAAATAACAAGTGAGAAAGATGGAAAAGTAGGACAGTAGTAGCCTACATACCGCGAGTCCTTCGGAATGAAAGTAAGTTTTTCACCAGGATTCACCCACACAGTATACTTGAATACTGCAGCGCCAGGGTGATCATCTGCCGAAGCTACAAGTTTTGCAGAAGTACCCTCCAGAATTGTGCCCTCATTGTTCAGTATGTCTACCGAAATATCATGAGGTAAGTCATCCCGACCAATTAGTAAGGCCGGATCAACTTGGATTTGTCCACCAAGGAGGTACTTCTCTCCCTTTAGATTGATAGGCTGCATAAAGAGCAAGAGCAGGATGAAGGGGCAAGATAAAAGAAATAGTGATTGCTGGTAGTGTAAAGAAGTATAAATTTCAAAGGCCTTACCACTGGGTTAGATGTATCAATTTTTGTCGTTGAGGTGCCAAAGGAAACACAGGATTCAACAAACTGAAGTTCATGCACACCAGGAGACTCTAAACATATCTTTTGTGAACCCTTCTGCAGTGACAATACAAACTGAGTGCCACAGTAGACTAAAAAATGCTTTACAGTAATTATGTGAGGTTAACAAGGAAAAGCTACAATACTAAACCGAAATAACCTCAATGAGGAAAAGGTATAGTACTGGACTGAAATAACCTTAATATTTAATGTCATGTGGGAACCATCCGGATGAATCACGTTAGCATCAACATCATGGGTAGAAATTACATTGACCCAATAACCTTTCTGCACAAAGGCAATTCCTTTTACATCATCCGTGGCAACATCCACATCTATAGAATTCTGTTCCCAGCACCACTGGTCTTCCCCTTTTACTTCACCTGACTTGTGTTTCACCTACAAAATTTGGAAATCAACATAAATTATATATATATATGTATAAACAACCCAATGCACAAAGCTCCCGCATTGTGGAGTCTGGGAGGGTCTGATGCACGCAACCTTAACCTTGTTTTCAGAGGTTGTTTCTAACGGGACGAACCTATGACCCACAAGTCGCAATGGAGGCGTGCATGGCCCTAACCTATAGAAATTCAAGTTAGTGTTTTAAACACCACCAATATCCTACCCACTACTCATGTTTCTAATGTAAATAGTCAACTTATACAAGAAATTATCTTTTGGAGCATTGCCATGTAGTGCTCCAATTGGCTTGGAACCACAAATTGCACAAACTGCCTGACCGCACATAATAATAGATAATTTCATACTGTAGCGCCCATTATTTTGTGGCTCCAAATCAATTAAAGCGTCAAATAACCATGCTCCAAGAAGAAAAAGGTAATTTTCCTAATGAATTTTAATTTCCTTCCTTTATGGTGTAATTTTTTTTCAAAACCAATGGCAACAGGATGGATGACATACGCATATGTTGTGGTTCCAACTCCACACTTCAATATTTCCCTAAAATATGTACACATGCATGCATCATACTGAAAAGACAAAAGTTCTTTGAAACTATGTAACTTAAAAATAAATTCTATGATTGTGGAAAAAGAAGAAATACCCATGCCCAGGGCTGAAAGTTCCACCTCATCATGCTGCTGCATGTATTTCTGTAACATGTATAAAAAATGACAAAAATTAACAACAAAATGAAATCAAGTGGGCATAATATGGACACAAATGAACACAAACACAAAATCTAAAAAAACCCAGAACAGCAGATCCACAGATCGGACACTGTTTCCTGGTGAGGGCATTCCCACCAGTGATCCTAAATGGGTCTCTACCCTAAATTTTAGCGATGCAATCAAAGGGAACTCTCACACTACTGTACATAAAACTATTCAATCACCTAAATATAAAGGGGTTTGCTACAGTGCTCCAATTGAACTAGAAGACTATTGTTCATCCTCAATTCTATTTTAAGTTTAGAATATGTTTGAATTCCAAACTCTTTTGAAGTTTTGAGGTATAGAGATTAAAATTTAGAGCTTGCAAATAAGTAAGGTGGCGGGAGTGCCCTTTATATAGCTTATATGTAATGAAGACATACATAAATGATTGCAATGATCTTGAACATCTTCAATATCATACTGAGTTAGCATAGATGAGGCAGTACCCATCTTTCCTAACTGAAAAACAATAGAAACCCACAAATCATAATTCAAAAAAATCACTTTCCAAGAAGATAGTAAAATGAACAAGCTATTAAGGAGACAGAGAGTGGGGAGAGAGACAGACAGACCTGAGAGAGATTGGAATAAGAGATGATAAGGTTTGCACATATATAGTACCAAAACTCATGTTAAATTTATTTTTGAAAGAAAAAAAAATAGAAAAATTCATTCAAAAAGCATTTTGTAACTCCCCCCTTATCTTTCTTCTGTCGTGTAGGACCTCTCTCTATTATTTACTTCCCACTAAATCTTTCAAAATAAAATAAAGCTATACCAAAACATAAAATAAAGCTATATATAAAGTGGAGGTTGCTTGAAACTGTCTTTAACTTTTCATATGCCAAATTTATCTTTACAAGATGTATTATTTACATCTTAATTACATTTAGCCATTTGTTTTCAAAAGGCAAGTAGAAAAATTCATTCAAAAAAACACATTTTGTGGCTTCTCCTAATTTTTCTCTTTTTTTACTTCCTACTAAATCTCTCAAAATAACATAAAAATATACTAAAACAAAAAATCTTCTCATTTCGCATTATTTTATTCTGATAACTTTTATAATTAAAAAACGTAACAGAAAAATTAATATTACAAGGCGTTTTACACGCGGGCATTTGTCAAGGTGATGTATATAGTATGATGCTTCTTCGTCTACATCGAAACATAATTAGGAAAAACAGTACATTATTTGGTTAAATTACAGTTTGGCCCACGAGGCTTATGACTGTAACAGAGTATTCTGTAAGGTATCTGAAATTACATTATTTCCCAAATTAATATACTAAAAAGACGATATTTCACGAGCCTTTCTTGGCTTATTTTATTGATCTAGAAGGCGATACTGTGCTAGGCTAAATATGGATCTAGGAAATATATATATGAAAAAAAAACATAATATTTTAAAATTTGTGATAACAACTTTAAATGAATATTCCGATTATTTAAACACTCTAAGAATATTCCTACAAATTTTTCTCATTTAATTTCTACATCTTACTTTGTATAAGCACATTTCTTCTACTAGAAGTCTGCATTTTAGAAATTGCATATACTTGTCTTTTTATAGAAATTGTTGCAATAATTATATATCGTATAATGAAATATATAAATATATTTTTTTGAATCTTAATTATGGTTTCATGATTTTTGTAGAAAAAATTTATTTTTTTAATAGAAAAATTGTGATTAATCAATTTTTCAATTGATAAATCTACTGTAACATTTCTATAAATTTTTATATAAACTAGAAAATATGAAAACATTGATGTGATATTTCTTTCCTTTGATTTTTTAATTGAGAAATCAAATGATGAGAAATGAATTTTTAGATATTCTGGAGGCAATACTCTAATAGTTGTATTTGAGTGCCAAAATAGAGAAAGTTTCGTAATTTTATTGTTCATAAAAAGGAAAGGCATTTTGGTTATTAAGTAATGAGATTGATCATAAATAGGAAAGGCATTTAA
Source organism: Embelia ribes (assembly GCA_001753735.1). Taxonomy (NCBI): domain Eukaryota; kingdom Viridiplantae; phylum Streptophyta; class Magnoliopsida; order Ericales; family Primulaceae; genus Embelia; species Embelia ribes. The sequence goes on from MKEJ01040981.1 coordinate 12,972, forward strand.
GTTATTAAGTGCATTGGAAATTACGAAAATTTTGGTACCATTAAAGTGCATTGGACAATGGACATACAAACCATAAGTGGAGACAGTGTAATTTTATAGATCTCATAGCATATTTTGAAATAGTCATAAACCTTGAAGGGGTGAAGTGTAATTTACCCTTTTTTATTACTTGTCTAAGTGGCGATGAAAATAATGATACTAGGCTTATAAAATATAGGTGCGGTAGATAGTGTGTAGATAGTGTTTACAATAAAATAAATTAGGTAACGTGTCCATGTAATTTATTTGAGGAATAATTTATTTGAGAAGCGACACGTTGTTTATTTGCTAATAATGATTAGCCAAATAAATGGATTATATAACCTCCATTTTTTTTTAATAATTTATTTTTTACCCTTAATTTATAGGCAAGTTTTCTTATCGAAAGATAGTCAAAATAATAATTTTACTAATATGTTCTTATTAAATGTATATTTTATAAACAAATAAATTTTTTTATATTTTCAATGAAAGGTATCTTAATAAAATAAGAAAAATATTCAATGTTTCAATCACTTTAATTAATTTTTTTTGATTTATTTGAAATTTGAATCAAGATTATTAATTTGGAACGGAGGAAGTATTGTTTACTAATGTAAACTGAAATTGTCGAATAAAATTTTCACAAGGGCAAAGGACTTTTCTCCTCAAATATCGGTGAAAATTTTGACAATTTTTTATTTTTGGACGTAAGGACAAAACAGAGCAACTGGCCGTAAACGAAACAATATATACGATGGCGAAAGGATTTAAAAGCTCATTATCACAAATCATTATGTAATTATTGTCGTGAATTGTGAAAAAAAACAAATATAATAATTTATAAAAAAAATAAAATATAAGATAAAAAATTATATGATTCAGCTTCAATTTAAAACAAATTTAATTTAGGCCTACTAATATCGGTGTATATTTTTATTTATATAAACAAATGAATTATAACATGGTAAAATATGTAAAATAAATGTGGAAATCTGTGACACTGTTTTTTCCCTCTTGTTCTGTTATTTATACACAAGAGTTATAAGTCAAGGTGATGTGTTATTCTTACATTGCGCATAGTATTATCATTTAATAATTAGACTTCCACACTAAAATATCACGTCAATAATAATGCATCACAATTATAAAATTTATAATAAGAGTTGCAACCCCATCAATACCCACACTTTGCCATGTGGTAATTGTACAACATTTCTCATAAATTGGATAAAAAATCAGCGATGATATTAAAAAATATATAATCAATTAAATTTTAGTATATCTAACATTAATTTTTCTTTTATGTCCCCTCCTCTTTTTCTTGGTATGTAGTTACGTTACAAGAATCAGTTCACACGCATAATCTCAAGCCCACTATCGAAACGTAAATTTTTATAAAAGATTTTTTTGGTCAACTATAGGAGAATATATATGTATATAACAACATGGGATGGTAAGGAGACCACCCACCACAATCACTACTAATTTTTTCCAATTAATTTGTAACATATAATTACACTAATTGCTCCTTTATGAGCTTGTATATTCCATTATGATGGTTAAAAAATATGAGAATTATAGCAATATGTAGATGTTTTAGGGCAAACTTATTTGTTTTTATAACCAATTAGGATAGCAAATTGTAAAAACAAAAAAAAAAAACTCAAAATTTCCAAAGTCAAACTTATTTGTTTTTGAGCCAATATGAGCAAGTTTGCGTTCAAAAGCACTTATTGAACAAGCTGTGGAAACAATGTTTTCACGGGTTTCTTGTTGACTGGGTTTTATGCATAATTATACCTCTTGTATACGTGTTGATTATTCGGCAAGTTTTTATTTAATTACTTGCCTAATTAAATTGTAAGTTGATGAAACGTGGTATATCATTATCATCATTCAAGCTTTAAAAATCTTGAGTTAGGCTAAATGAAACAAATTAAAACATCATGTCGGGTTGTTGACGTGAATTTTTTAACGCCACTCATTCCTATCGAAGGCCATTTTCTCATCCAACGTTGTAATACACATGTGTTTTTGTAATACTTGTATCCATGCAGTTAGAGCTCTACCTCTGTCTTTCCTGTACGTCATCACTCCAATGCTTTCGTACTTTCTAACTTGTGTACTCAGTGATTTTCTTTTTATATGTCCAAGTTATCTTAAACAGCTCTCTTGAACGTATAGTAGATCATAATTCACAAAATTATAGATGACTAACAATTGATTTTACGAGACACGAGTTAAAAAATGTTTTTATGATTTTGTCAATGTTTAAATAATTGCTCCTTGACATTTCATTAGACTAATTTTTCCAAGAGGCTTGCAAGCTTTTACAACACTGCAGTAGATACTCAATTTTGTAAAACAAGTAAACTACAATATGTAAGTAAAAACCTAAGTCATCCAATCCTTCATTGACGGGTAAAGCTCCCACTTACGGATTTATGGCCTACAAGCGTGACACTCTCCTGCTCTTGCTCCTGCTCCCACACCGCGATCTGGTTACTTAGGTAAAGAACTGCACATCTTCTTAAGAAGATATTGAAAAACAAGCCACCATGAATTGCAAAGGGAGCAAAAATGAGACACTCGACTCAACTGCCATTAGCTTGATTAGAATGTCAACTAAAGGGCCCGAAGTGTCTTTGAGAGGGTCACCGATCACAGCTGCCTTGTGGGGTTCAGAGCCCTTAGATTCCTAGCATGACCTGAAACACCGGCCTGAGAAGTAAAAAGATCAAAATTAAGCACCTTAACTACGGAATTGCATATCATATAAGAGATCACAACTTAAACAATAACAGGCCAGATGATTACCTCAGTGTGTTTGATGCTGATATTGCTATTACCTGTTGAAAACAGAATAAACTAGACCATTCAAATACATATATATATATATATATATTGTCCATGCTCCATACGTATGTTATTAACTTGACCTCATGTTATGTTGCACGACAATGCAATATTAACTCAATCTCATGATATATGATAGGGCTGTATTGTAGTATGTCTTCTTACCAATCATGACATTATACCAGAGGGAAGTTAGGACAGGAATTGTTCTATGCTTTCAAGGTATTAACGCCTCGTTCTTTAATTCAATGTTTAATAACTTGTAAGCAAGAGAAACAATGAGAATTCGCATTCAGTCTTTAGCCAGAAACCGGAATTTTGAGCCCCAAGTACATTTTAAATTTATATTAAGAACATCTTGACAACATTACAAAACTACCGGGTTCGCGAGAAAAGGAAGAAGAAGAAGCACTAATAGCTAGAAATTTAATAGCCATTTTTGTCATCTGTAGTACAAGTATTCCCCCGCACGAGAGCTTTCCAAAAGGCTTCGCTCCATCTACCCAGAAACAGATATCAGATGCTTGTTTGCATTTAACCTTTTTTCCGGAAGCACAATAACAGCTTGCCCATACAATGATGATTGGAATTTCCATCTGATATCCCCCGCTAGAACAGTTGCATTTCAGAGTTTCTGAATTCTTTAACAAGTAACCGAATAAGTATAACTTGTACAATTGCTCAACGAGCATCCTTATCCACTCTTAAGACAGCAAAAAACAGTAGACAGTCTCACATCGAAAAACTGATGGGGGCAGTATGCGCATCATCAAAGGTCGTGCGTTTATTTGTCATCATTGAACATGAGATCATTAATCAGGTCGAGACCGAGGTCGGATATTGGCTCAATTGGCTGCTCATCGCCCCCTACTGTATGTTCAAAACTCAAAGGTTCCCTGCTAAACTCATCTGCAAGAGATATGGATAGAAAATTCAGTTATGAGAAACTACGAAAATTAGACAAGATGGATCTTGTTGAACTTCACCAACTTAATTAAATTAAAAAAATATATAACAATAAAAGTGGAAGTACAAGCGAAAGAGAGTGGGCGAGGAATACCGAAGATGGTGTTGAAAGAAGTTGGAGGGGGGGTCACCAGAAAGTTGAGCCCTATGTAGAACACAATGGCTAATGCGATTACCACCATGGCATAAGTTGGCACTGCCAAAACCCAATACCTGACAAGTTAGAATAAAAAAGAAGCCGTCATTGTGATACAATCCCAAGAGTTATCAGATACAGATAACCACACCCCAATGTAGATACAACCACGAACAAGAATTAAATCCACAATTTTTTATCAACTGGTGCAAATACTCTTTTTTTAACTTACGGATGTGTTATGCCTGGACTCAGGTAGTGTGTTCTTTCTACTGATTTATCACATTGAAGGTTGTACCATGAATTCATCACATTTGACATTATATCTTTAGGCAGGCCAAGAAACTAAACTTACCTGCTAGGGTAATAGGAGATCCCAACAGAGTGCAACCAAGAGTCAGGAACATATGCCCATATGAAGAAAATAACTGCATACAACGGAAAAAAGAGCACCTCCCTTTAACAGAAAACGTAATGAAATGCACCAGGCTTCTAAGAGGAAACAAATGTCATTCGATCTTTAAAGTGATACTACAAAAAGAACTGAAAACCAAAGAGTAAACATTCGTAAAAGAATGAAAGTGCAACATGTTCTCCAATCACCCAATGACTATAACCGATTTGGAACCACCTCATCAACTTCGAAAAAGAAAACTACTTTCAAGCATACGAGCAACGAATCCTCTGCATGAGTGCAATGATACACCATATATACTATGAACAACTTATACAATGAGAACTAAGAAAATAGCTTATCAAAGACCTGCATTTTAATAGTGCTAAGATTTTCTCTGTGTTTTGGAAGTACACCATGCTAAATTTCAAGCATCCCCAAAGCCCAATTCACAGAAATTTCTTCATTTGTCATAGCTATAAGGAAAAATTATCACAATTTTAGACCAAAACTGTGTTAACAATGACAGACTACAGCAAAATCAAACTTGTTTAGTAATAGGACAATGGATGTGGAGCATACCCGTAGCGACTACAGTTGTAATGGCACCAACAAAGCCATACACTTCAGAAGGTTTAGGGCCATGCTGACCTGAAGAACCAAATTCCAGACCCTTGTCGGTGAATTTCGAAAAGGAAGGCGACTCTTTTCTTTTTCTTGACAGACTAAGAACCCTTCTTGGGCTATTCACTGAATAAGGATCTTCCATCTCTCTCTTCCTCTTTCAGCACATCACCCTTCTGCCAAAACTAAGGTGTTATACGTGTTCATCCCATCTTTGTGTACACTAACAGAAAAGAAGGAAAATAAAGCAAACATGATTTAAAGACGTACAAGGGCACTTCTATAATGCTCCTAGATTAGTCCCTATCCTAAACATTAGAGATTAAGTCAAGGGTAACCAGTGTCCCCCCTAAAGGATAGGAGGTTTGCTACAATAGTCCCTTGAACTAGGGAGCTACTGTTCATCCCCAATTCTATATTTATTTCAAGGGTTTGGTGCAGTGCAGTCATATTCCTTATGCCAACCGCTATTTCAAAGTTTTAAGGGATAGAAGATTAAAGTGTGGGTATGAGGCATTCCCACCTGTATATTTATTCTCATTCTGTAGCACAAACTCTAAAATAGAGACAGTCGTATGGGGAATGTACACATCATATCCCCTAAACTTAAAAATAGAATTGCGGATGAACAATGTCCCCAAGTTCAAGGGAATCAATTTGACATATCCCCTATTATTTAGGAGAATGAATAGTAAGAGATTCACTGGTGGTATCATCCACTAAAATTTAATCCCTAATTGTTTCAAAAAATAATATATATAAGCAAATAAAAATGTGTGAAATTATTTTTAAGGGAACACATGTTTTTATAAAAAAAAAATACATAATACACTAGAATGTAGATTTTTTGAAACAATTATTACTTTTGTATATTCCATAAAAGTACACGGAATTTGTTACCACTTTTCATAAAATCGTCATCAATACATAAACAAAGCGTATAATCATCACCAATTCATCATGAATCTCCGGTAATTTTCAAATTTATATCAGGGGTTTCGATTTTAGAACCAACCCACATAAACTTAATAAGACCAATTTTTATAATAGATCTACCAATTAAACAGAGCTGACAATCACAACCATAAAAAAGAAGGTGAAAAGAAGTGTTACTAACCCAATCAGAATGGCAATGGAAGTGAATGTTACGATATTATATATAAGTATGTGTGTATATATATATATATATATATAGAGAGAGAGAGAGAGAGAGAGATGGCGGATGCGGCTGAGCTGGGCAGAGACAGAGCGACAGTGGTAATTTTTAGTTGTCTAGCTTTATTCTCAAAAATCCATAAATCAAAAGTGTTTTTTTTTTAAATCTGTTTGAACTTTGAAATTAAAAGTTGAAAATATTTCTTTTATTCGTTAATTTTTACAAAAAAAATATTTGTAGTAAATGTTTCCCAACATATTGACAAGAAATTGTGAAAAAAATATTTGTAGTAAATGTTTCCCAACATATTCATAATTAGTTTAGCGGATAAAAATTAAAAAATGATATTTTTTGAAGTCACCTAATAATAATTAGTAGTTCCAAATGGAACAAATTTCAAACCCCATGTGAAAGTCAAAGAATAATAGGGTAGAGCATTCACATCAGTCATTCTTAATTAATTTTAAATCCCCCACTTTGTATTTATGTTATTTTGGTTTGAAAATCTTTATTTTTTAATAAAAATTGTGAATAGTAACTAAAATATTTCTAGAAAAAATTTTGAAAATAGAAAATCTGATTGTGAGGAATTTCGATTTGAGAAAGCTTGTAATTCACCTTTACCTGGACAATGAGCCACATTTTAAGTTAATTTTCTTCAAGCCGGGAGAAAATAAGCAGCAAGTAAAAATGTGTGAAATCACCTCTAGGGAATACAAGTACAAGAAATTTGTCAAACTCGATCACTCTCTAGCAACTGTATATATATTTGAACATGAGACAATGAGAAACATTTACTACCGATAAGGCGACAACAACCATGCTACAATCTACACTTGATAATTACATCAACACCACACCATTTCCACTAAATTTTCCAATCAAGGTTTTGTGCATCATTTGCATAAAATAGAAATTAACTCTTGCTTGGGAAATTTGGTTGAAACTATTAACTGCTAACAAATTTAAAAAAAATTACTGCTCAAATCAAAATGTACAAAGTTAGTGTTCTCGAGTGCATAAATAACTTAAAAAAAGCTCATTTTCTTTCTCAACCAATTCCAGTGCTAATGTCTTCTTTACTTGCCACCACCTCCGAACATTCCCATCATATCTTTACCAGAACCCATTTGCTTCATCAAGTTTTGTAACCCAGCCATGCCACCTATTTGCTTCAACATTTGTGGGGGTAGTGCTTTGCCCATGTGTTGCGCATTCATGTTACGTGATAAAGCACTCATATCTCCACCCTTCTTTGATAGCTTCAGCCCCTTCATCTTGCTCCATATCTTCGCTAGTCTCTTGTACTCTTCCAACATATCCATCACGTCTCTAATGTGCCTACCAGATCCTCTTGCTATCCGCATTATCCTTGATTCATTCATGAGCTTTGGGTTTGAACTATCCAATTCTGCAATGATAAGGCCGGAAATCATCAAATTTAGTGTCAAACTATTTGTAATCTATATTAATTAGTTGCAAAATCATTTCAAGTTTAAAAGTTAAAGCAATGATGAAAACATCCAAGAATCACTCGCCTTCATCTGTCATTGAGTCCATAATGGTCATATAACGTTTGATCTTTGCCTGGCTTTCCTTTTCATGACCTTTCGGCATTAACTCTGCACTAAATCCTGGAAGCATTGAGAAAACCTACAAAGCAGATCAATACGAAACGTGACATGGAGGAATATATATAGATTCCTACCAAAGAACAAAAATCTAAACACAACTAAATGCGGATAGCCAATAAGCAGCAGCAGGCCAAGCTTGGAAAACAAATGTCCATATCTTTTTCTTAAGCTCATCTAATTAGCCTAATATCTTCAACTCCAAAACCATTAGTTTGGAATCCTCTTGTTGAACAAAAATCAATTTCAAATCTTGAAATGCAGACAAAACATAAAGGACTCCCCCTTAAGAAAGTACCTTCTTCCCTTTCTATGCAGTCACATTAGCCACACAGGAATTCCTGAACAACTAGAGAGGGGAAAATAACACACAAAAATGTCACCTCTTCCAAAAAAGGTCGTTACTTTTATCCCGATTTGACAACTAGAGTAAATACGAGGTGTAATCCTGCTTCACAATCCAAAAAACAGGGAACATATCAGATTTCATACTCTGTTCCAGAAAGTCAATGCTTGGATTCCTTGGAAGAATACTTAGATCTGGCAGGTTGTAGGCCACAAAGATCTCATGTGATAGTGATGGTTTAAACCTAGTTACTTGCTTACCTAAGTAGAGATATGAGTGTGCATCACATTAAGAAGTAATTTTACAAGTAGTCAACAATAAACAGAACAGTACAGAGAGGCTTGGAAGTTAAAACATAGCATAATACAGCATAGCAATGCTGATCATTCACCAAAATTCAATAGAAACAAACAAAACTAACAAACCTGGCCAATAGGACCCATTTTGAGTAGGTTTTGAAATTGATCATACATAATCCTCAATGTGAAGCTTCCTTCTGAAAGCTTTTGCAAAAGCTCAGGCTGTTGATCCATTGGTACAACTTCATGAATTTTGTCCATGAATCCAGACCAATCTCCCATACCTACAAGGAAAGCAAGAAAAAAACAAAACCATTTGTAGCAATTTTAGACAATAGCCACATTAAGAACATCACCAACATTTAGGAGATCATGATAGCAGCGGTATTACTTACCCAAGAGACGGCTGACAAAAGGTTTAACATCAAATACTTCGAACTCATCCATATGTTCTCCAGTTCCAATAAAGATTACAGGGCTTTTGGTTGCAGCAACACTGCATAACATAGAACAAAAGAGAAAAATAATTAAACCATGCTTCGCTCACCTTTTTTTAAAAATTGTTTCAAACTACACAAATTTCCTCACCACCACAAACGGGGAAAAAGAAAAAGAAAAAATAAAATTTGAAGAACAAGAAGAAACATTTATGAGGATAGCATGTGAGAAAGATGGGTGCCCATAGAGCCACGTGAAAGTATAACAATATAAAACATAAAGAATTTAAGTATCACATAGCATCAAGTACTTACGCACTCAAAGCACCTCCACCCTTAGCGTGACCATCCATCTTGGTAACAATTACAGCCCCAACAGAAACACTCTGCTTGAATGCTTCAGCTTGACCATATGCAGCTTGGCCAATACTGCTATCCATGACAAATATGACAAGATCTGGTTTCTGGAACATGAGAAAACTGTCAATCAGTGATACCACTTAACACAAGTATATACCGCAACATAGAGTACCAGAGACATACAGTTGCTTCTGAAACTTGGCGCATTTCTTCAAAGAGAGAAGCTTCTTGTTTGTGACGTCCACTGGTATCGACAATGATAAGATCACAATTTTCCTTTTTGAATCTTTCCACACCTTCAACAGCAATTTTAACGGGGTCTGATTCTGTGTAGCTGTAAATGATAGACAAGTTTTAAGATAATTTTCTTAGTAATAAATTTTTACCACAAAATTGAAGTACAATAATTGACATCTCGCATTAAATGGTCAAAATCCTTCTATTTTCCAACTGGGATACAAAATAATTTATGCACTCTAGACCAAACTAGAATTTCTTTTCATTATCCCATGGGTATTGTTGGCTCATCTACTTTTGTGGCTTCTAGGCCAACTAGAATTTTTGTTATCCCATGCAAGCAAGGATGATTGGCACATCT
>MKEJ01040986.1:0-12242 GCA_001753735.1 Embelia ribes
TATCATAAATTTATTACAATGATAATAGAATTTACATTTGTAAGTCATTTCAGACTTATTAGCCAAGCACGTTAGAAAGACTTCTAAATATGTAAGTACTTAAAAATTAATGTTCACCAAACATCAATTTTTTTTCTTTTACATAAATACTTATTTAGAAGTTCATTTTTCGAAATCCATCTACAAATGAACTTTTTCAAAAGTAACGCTTGTCTCAAACGTACAAAGGCTTTGAAAATTCAAATGCGCTTCTTAACATGAAAGTTATCTTTTTTAAAGCTAGGATTGCAAGATAAATTATTTTAAATTGAGAACAAATTACAAATAGTATATTTTTATTTCAAATTAATTATAATAATTTTTTTTCAATTTATATTAATTTATTCTTGAAACATAGTAATTTCGTACAAAAAAATTATTATACAGTTTTTTATAAAATAATTATTGTATTAAGTTGGTTGTATCTGAAAATACTCGTGTAGCTTCTGAGGTAAATTCTAATAAACTTTCGAGTTCATTTAGGTCATATAAGAAAAAATATGTAAGGGATTATTGTGTTCCCGATTGTAGCACTTTTTAGTCACATTTATATGGTTTAAAAATAAATATGGGTAAACTACAACTACGCACTTATATTTGGAACATGCAGATTTTGTATGCATTTTATACTATATATTTTTTTAGAATATTGTTTGGTTCTGACTTGTATAACATATCTGTCACTAATTGACAAAATACGCTAGTTTTTCCAAAAGACAGACAGATATACTTACGAAAATGATGCTAAAAATTTAGCCAAAAAAAATGAAATTGATGCAAACAACATAGTACTAATACACAGTTTGTCATTTTAATATCAATTCTGATACTATGCTTGCCATTTTAGGAGTATGATCTTTTTTTATTGTTGTACACCTTTGTACATTAATTCACTAAAATCAGAACTAATATGAAATGATTAAATTTTAGTACAAGAATTGTTTCTATCATAAAATACATATATTGTTAAAGGAAAAAAATGACCAAAAAGTTTTCGCAAATAAACAGGCCTCTTAAATCAGAACTAACTCAATGGGATCGTCTCAAACTTTTAAAACATATGCCCATAAAAAATTTGCACGTAAAGTAAGCCAATTGGTCATTATTTCCAAAAAATAATAATAAATTAAATAATTCTCATATCGTCTCCTATGTATGAAATTTTATTATGCATTAATTCGAATATCAACTTATAGAATTTAATCACATATATTATTAAAACTGAAAACATGTATTGTCGGTATAAATACAGACACGCACTGGCACCAATTAAATAATGCCACGTCAGCAGGTGTGACGTAGAACGTCGTCGATCCAACGGCCGGCTATGTTTCGTTCATTCTCAGAAACAGATTGCAGTAACGGACAGCGGCGAAAGCTGAGAGAGAGAGAGAGAGAGAGAAGAGAGGGAGACTCGGAGCCAACACGCCCGAGTCAACTCGGTTCATCGGCTCGCTTCATTCATCTCTATCCTCTCTCTCCCGATTGGCTATGTGTATGCAGTAAATCTCTCTCTCTCTATATATATATATGTGTGTATATATATCATGTTATTGATCTCTTGTTGTAATTGTTATGTCTGCTAATGCATTGTCGATTGGGATATGAAATTAGGTGGGTTTTTTTTTTTAATTCGAATGTTTTCGATTTTTGTTTAGGACAAAGATTTGACCCTTTGTTTTTAGGGTTGAGGTTGGAATTTATTTGTGAAATGGTATAAAGTTCTTTATTCAAGGCTGCACTTGGTGTAATGATTTCTAGCGGAAAAATGTTTTGGAAAAAGAAAATTTTGACTTTTTTGTGAAAATACTTTTTTTCCATTGTAATGAATAACATTTTATTTTCTACCTCATTTTCTCACGAGAAATACGTAGACACAAAACATAACATTAGGATTTGGGTAGGAAAAGAAATGTTCTTGGCCAATTAGTTCATGTTTTTGATACGGTGTTTAAATACGTAGGTTTTAAATATTTATCATATGCGGTTTTCTTATTTTAATGAAAAGATCAACCCATAGGATTTAACCACACTTGTATTTTTCACAGTCTCTATTGACTTTTTGACATATATCATTAGTCTTCTAGATATGCAAGGGAATAGCCAATTTAAGCTTCCATGCATTACTTTTCTCCATCTTTCATTAGTTTTGATCATTACAGTTTATTAGGCATTTGACATTTGTAATCTGAAATAGAAGACAGTAGGTGCAGGAAGATTTCATTCAAGGTGGGAATTGCAGAATCTTCATCTAGATCTAGATCGGGGATGGAACTACTAGTTTGCTAAAGAGGCCTACAACCACCCCATAATTTTTTTTTGGGCCAAAATTTTTAGTTTTAAATTTTTTATTTGTAATTTTAGTTTTGATACAGTGTAATTTTTTTTTTAAGTAGGTTCAACCACCCCCATAAAATTTATACTTATGTATGCTGGGTACGTCCTTGGTCTAGATTAAACTCAATTACGTATCGGCATGCTTTAGCAGTGAAGTGTTTGCAGGAAAATATAAATTTGTTTCTAGGTTTGGGTCTGTGAATGATGTTGTCTAATACTCTAACTTGCATCTTCATAGCACCAAGACCTTTCCATTCATCTTTATCTATCAAAGATTTGAGGTCCTGCCAATACTAGCATTTTGCTTTCTAGTAGGAACTAGAAAGTTGAAGTCAAAACTATCTAGTTGCTCCTTTTATACATGTAAGCCGCACCCTCCGGAAAGAGTTCTTGTAACTTCTGGTGATAATATTATTAAATGGAATGGACTGGGGACAAGTTATATCCTTTTTTGATGCAAATTTGGAAGACTTATTATGTTATATGATTTATTTCCTTTAGGAGTTATTTATTCAATATATTAATTAGGATTTGTTTCCTAATTGATATTTATTAGGATTGTGATTGTTATTTCATTTTCTGCATTAATTTTGTTTCCTTCTATATTTTGGATTTTCATATATTGAGGCTTATGAATATGTTAGCGTTTTGTGTTCCTCTTTTCTTCCCCTTTTCAGTGTAATTCTTTCTCTTTCCCCTCTGTTCTTAATCTCTTTAATCGGCTCTGCATCTTTTTTATTGTTTAGATCGTGACATTCCTTTGTTTTTCTCTTTCAAGCTTTGCATTTTGTTCTGCAGATATGATAATATGGGTTCGTGGGCACTTGGTGTTTCCACTTTCTGCCAAGTAGGCAGAATTTTTGTTATTATTATGACACTATAGGGCATGAAATTTTACCTAATTATGATTTCTAGTAGGGCCCTTCAAGTCTCTTTTTGTTCAATGGTGATGCTGGCTTCCATGGAATTGTAGGCTTTTATTGAACTGTAATTGTGTTTCTTCCCATATCACCTCTTATTCTTGGTTTTCTATGCTTCATTGTGAGTCATATCTAATTCAAGGTGTTAAAAGATTTGAATCGCAAGTCTAGATTTTCCTACCAATAGGAGGCTTTTTGGATAGCTTGTATAGTTGTATCGCTTTTTAGTTGTTTTGACGATGGAAAATTGGTTGCATATAGGGGACAAATTATTTATCAGCTCTTTATTTTGATACACTTATACATCAGATTATTGCACATATTTGGCATAGATTTGGTGCCATTTAGTCCTGGTGTTGATCTCTGTGTTCTATATTTCCAGATTTAACTCATATAGAGGGCAAATTTGTTAAAGTTTGCAAATAGTGATCCATTAATTCGTGTTTCAACGGCACCTAACAAGTTAGCAATCATGAGCTTCGTTTTCCGTGGGACTAGATCAGACATAGAAGCAGGTTTTCCTGGATTTGTACCTGAAAGGCGTGCAGTGGTAAATCCTCTTTTTGTACTTAGCTTTTACGTGTATTTTGTTTGAGAAATATGTAATCATAAAATTGAACAACTTTCTCATTATTGACACTTCTTAATCAGCGTGTTCATTCGGCTCGACCTGTCAATTCCAATTCTCTAGCTTTTCTTGTCACAGGTACTTCATTGAATTTATTGCTTATGACTTCTTTTGGTTATCTCTATATTATTTTCATTTTAATGGACATTTTGGTGCGGCACAAAATCACATATTAACATAAGTATTATGTGTTTGTGCAGTGCTATTGCTTTTTATGATTTTACACTCGCAGCAGATGTCATCTAACTTCCTGGTAATAGCTTAATTGAGTTTGAATGTAGAGCATAAGCTAAGTTCATTTAAATCCCAAACTTGAGAATAACTTTAAGTATGCCATTTGAAGCTCTGGCTGGTGCTTGGAGTCTTTTTGATGGCAACAAGCCTAAGGATGTATGCGACTTGTCAACAACTTCAAGCTCAAGCACAATCTCATGCTATGGCAGCCAGTGGACTTATTGGTCATACCGAGTTACGCTTACATATGCCACCTTCTATAGCACTTGCAACTAGAGGACGATTACAAGGTCTCAGACTCCAGCTTGCACTTCTTGATCGAGAATTTGATGACCTAGGTTTGCAACTTGTGCCCTTGCATTTTCATATCGAAAGTTCAAGTGAGTTAAGTTTCTGAAGTTTGTGGTTTTGAAATTAGAATTACCTTTGGAACTTCATCTGCTAAACTGGTTCCAAAAACCTTTTTAGAAGCACTTGAAATAGTAAGAACATAAAAGTTTTTGTTTTTAGTCCTAACGCCATTTCAAATGTAACGAAAAAATAGAGACAATAAATTGTGAGGAGACAACAAAGTACACTTGCAAGTTTTATGGACAAAATCCTTTTTGAGCATAGTTTAATTCTTTGTAAGTTGTTTCTGAGAATTTCTAGTTCTGTTCAGATTATGAAACTCTGAGGGCACTGGATTCTGATAATGCTCCTACAGTTCCTTCAATGAGTGATGAAGAAATAAACTCTCTCCCCGTTCATAAGTATAAAGTTGGTGGCTCTCAAAGGTTAGTTATCTTGAGTATTCCATTCAACACTTTCTCCTTTACCCCTCCTGCTGGCAGTTTTGGGCATAACGGTCGTTTAGCACCCACTTCTCGTATTGAGTTGTGTAACTTCCTCATATAATCTTTCTTTCAATAAAATGAAGGTGTTTTTGGTGTTACATATTGGTTTCCACTTTTAACTTTATCCTTTTACTTTTGTTTTGGCAGTGGTAACTCATTAATGCAACAATCTTCATCCTCAGTCTCCCTTGAGGTAATGTTTTCCCTTCTAATGGTTACGCTTACCTATGCTGTAGAACAATATTGGTTAAATTGTTTCAGAACAGACATTTTGGGTTAGTGATACTCGTGTATTTTGAACAGCATGATTATTAAACTTGACTAGATTAACAAGTCCTGGTAATTCATCCAGAAAGCTTCAGCTGTTATAATATTCGAGCCTTAGGTTTGAGTTGTCTTTTTTTATCAATGGTTATGGTACTGATTCCAATTTATCACATTTTTGGATGTTTGACGTTGGAGCTTATCCCCTTGACTCATACACTTGAACTCGGGAATAGCACTGTATAGAATCTATGAATATGTAATATCTGAAGTGAACTTATTTTGACTAAGTTGTCTGCATTTGTATGATTGGGCAGTTTGATTAGAAAGTGGCTCTGGACAAATTGAACTTGATATTAGTTGAGCCAAAGCCAAAGCATCAAGTTAGAGAAAAAGAATCATAGTTATCTCCAATTCAATCATTTGCACCTGGGTCATGTTCCATTTGATCTATTACTCTTTGTTTGGATACCCATCATTTTGTTAGGGGTACTAATGAGTTGCACACTTTCTTTTTGTTATTTTGCTCTATTTCTAAAACAGAAGAAACAAGATACTCAAAATTCAGTTGGGGGTGCAAAGGTGTCCGAAGATGAATTAATGTGTACTGTTTGCTTGGAACAAGTTACCAGTGGCGAACTTGTTCGTAGTTTACCGTGCTTGCATCAGGTGGGGTTCCCTTTTATTGAGATTGGGTCCCAGCTTTTACCAGTCTATTAAAAAAAAAATTGATGAAATTTTACTCAATTACAGAATAAGAAAACTGATCTGGATATCTAAATGTTGCTTCCTTTTTTCAAGCGATTACACATCTTACGAAAAGTTGTTAAATTTGCATATTATTTTGCAGTTCCATGCTAACTGCATCGATCCATGGTTAAGGCAGCAAGGAACATGCCCCATTTGTAAATTCAAAGTTGGATTGGGATGGCACCAGAATGGAGATGGTGGAATCGTTGCTTCTTACATGGTTTGACAGCTTAGCGATGTACAAGTGTTGTATAGATTTCAAAAATCATTTCTATGTATCTTTATTGGATACGGTGGGCTGCAGCGGTGCTTTGTAGTCCTACAGAGCATATTTTGGCCGTTGTTTTTTTAACCAGCGGCTAAGCTAAAAAAAGGGGTTCCCGCCCAAATTCAAATAATAAAAAAAGAACCCTTTAAATCTTAGCTGTTGCTGGTTTCATCAGCGGCTAAAATTTGCTCTACGGGGCTACATGTCTTTTCTTTATTATGTATATGTCTGATGTACCTCTTTTGTAACTTGTTATTGCCCGCAAAGGGGTAAAATGGTGGGAGGTAAACGTAGTAAAATTTGCCAGTAAAACCAAAACGAACTTTATTGAATGCTCTACTGCTAGTCCTTCCGACTCTAGAAGCCGTAAATAACAACCATTTAAAGCTTTTACTCTGTTGTGCATTGCTGGCAAATGTCAAATCTTTCGATTTTCTTCGTTTCTGTGGATAGATTTTAGTAGCGGAAATATGCTTGACGTTACGAAAATGTGTTTCCCCAAAACAAGATTAAATGGTTTTTTTGCTTTAGCACAATCGAAATTTAGACCTGTAAAACTGGTGAATTAGATGCAGCTGGTAAGAAGTCCTATGAAGCTTTTATTACCCATATGAATCAATTAAAACTCAATGTAAATATTGGAATATTGTTAATAAAATGATATTGGAAAATATTTATGTACCTAAAATTAAGTATTTGAAGTGTTTAAAGACTTCTATAGTTGGATCCCCAACTTTTGGAGGAAATATCAACTCAAAGAATATAATTATTCACACATTTGTAAAATTTTTATACATAATTTTCTGTATGTAAATTATTATTTAATTATATTTGAATGGTATTATTTGTTGGTTGTAGGGTGTAAACGGGTAGAGCCGAGTTGAGTTTGGTGCTAATCAGGTTTGGCTCGACCTTGAGTTCGGCTCTCCTCGAGTCTCAATCATCCAACTCGAGCACCGGCTCTCTCTTAGTATCGAGAGCTTGAATTATATTTACAGATATTCAAACTTTTAAAGCAGAAAAATAATAAGAATTCACCCCCTTTATCAATATGGAATAAATGGGATGTGTTTATGATTGTATGACTAAATTGTTTATATATGTATAATTGCTCTTACCACTATAAATATGAATTAACATATATACACATATAATAAATGAGTCTACCTCTAGGGCTAACGAATTGAGTCATATATAGCTCAAGATCAACTCCTTTGATAAATGGATTTCAACTCGTTTCTTGTTTTACTCTTTTACTACATAAGTTAAGTCCAAATCCAAATATATAACGAGCCATTTTAGAACGCTTGGTGGACGATTCTTTTCATTTACACAATTAATTGCTTGCAAAAGAGCTTTTGTTTAGCCATTGAAATAGCTGCTATTGTGACTTGATGCGCTGTCTCCATGTGTTCTTGTGATGCCTTTTGTCAGCACCCACTTTCGGTTTTAAATTGTACTCTGTTCATTAAATATTAATTAAATCAAAAGGGTCAACTTTATTTTAGAACTCACCTTGAAATTATACTCTCTTTCCAATATTGACTATTGACCACATATTAAATTAATCATTGTACTTGAAAATGTATAAGAATTTTTTAAAAATATTATTGTATTTTAAAAATAAAATTACTATAAACTGATTACTATAACTATCTTTAATAAAAAAATAATTAAAAATATTGATAATAAGTTACATTTTAATTGTAGTGATTTATCCTTAAAATATAGTATTTCTTGTACTTTATAAGAAAAAAAATTTCTTATATGGAGAGGACTTCCCTCGTCCACAAGAGCAATGATAAATAAGAAATACTCTCCATCCATCCATAAACAATGAGTGCAATTTAATTGAAACATAATTTAAGAAAAAATATTAAAAAATAAAAATTTCAAAGTTGAAATTAGATATAAATGACCAATATAGGCCTATAATTTTTTGTTTTATTCTTGAGCGTAATAAATACGTAGTGATAATTGTGGTAATGATTTTAATTTTGTAATGATTATATGTCTCAAAATATAAATGAGTAATTTGTTTTGGATAACCTAATAAGAAAAATGACTATTATCTGTGGATGAAAAGAGTACTTACAATTCCAACCAAGCTTAACAAATAACTAGTAGGGTGTTTGGTTTCATTTTTTTAGCTCAAACTAGTGTTTTAAACAAAAAAAAAAAAGGAATTATATTTGATTACTCGGCTTTCAAATTGATTTTTTAGTTGTTTTCGTTTGAAAAACGCTCCAACTTTTGAACTCATGCATCTTTTTTTTTCTTGGCCATTGTTTCACAACCACCTGTAAGCCCGGATTTAATGTTTTTGCCTAACTCCTGCATGATTTTATTTTATCTCATTTAAATCATACACACAAAATGAGTAGTATAGAACAGTTGAATGTTCAAAAACCCTACGCCTCGTTTGTTTGCATCTTTTCTAATCTCAGGATTAAGAGTCCGACTGGACTATGTTGTGGACAACAAAAACATTAGGACTTGTAATCCGGAATTTTAATCTAGTCCAGTGTTTGTTTGCACTTTGTTTTGGACAAAAAAGTGATGAATTAGATTAAAGTTATTACCTTTTTAACCTTCTTTCAAACTTTTCATTGTATAAAAAGTCGATCAAATTAAGGGAAAAAAAATCATCCATACTTTGATTATCACGAAAATGAAATAATAACTAAAATAATTCAAATCCCATTTTAAACAACAATCTAAAAATGATCACAATTGTCATGGGTTCAAAAACAGATTCGATCCCATCAAGTTTCAAATTTGTAAATACTCAAAAGAACATGAATTCAAACTAAAATTTTCCCTTAGATCAATTAGAGAAATTAGAGGTGGAGAGAGGAAAAGAGATCCCAATATTTTAAGAGATCACGAATAAATTCAAATATCTCGTGATAGTATTATTGGGGTAAAATAGGTATTTTCTATGCTAATTCCATCCCTAGGCTTTGAAAGCCACCCCTAACATGGTATTCCAAAAGATGGCAAAAAGTAGCTTTTTATGTCCGAACCGGACTCCATGTCTAACATGCTTTGGTGCACCAAATGCATTTTTTTGGAGTCCGGTGGGACTAGCAATCCAATCCCACCCTCGAAAAGATGAAAACAAACACCCTCCTAGGTCCGTAAATATGCCACAACATCAT
Organism: Embelia ribes; assembly: GCA_001753735.1. Classification (NCBI taxonomy): domain Eukaryota; kingdom Viridiplantae; phylum Streptophyta; class Magnoliopsida; order Ericales; family Primulaceae; genus Embelia; species Embelia ribes. The sequence continues at coordinate 9,438 of MKEJ01040986.1, forward strand.
TGGGCGATCCAAATGTTTCAGATTTGAAAACCTACCATATAAAAAAAATGTTTTAGAAATGCCAATATCAATTTTGCTCTTGGAAATTGAAATGCAAATTTAGAAGTGAAAATTTGCATCTTAGAAAAATCTCTACTTTCAATTACTCTCCACCACTATTACAAGAAGAGCCGGACTCGAACACATAAATCCTAAAAAATAGAAGCTAAATTCTAGCATGCTCTTCCTCCTTGGATTAAGACTTCATTTCTAATCGCGCCCAACAACAATCTCATAAAGGAAAAGAGACCAAAAATTTAAACTATACATAATACCATACCACTACTTGGTCACGAGTCTCGGGACCTCGCAATGATGACGTGGCATTCTGAATACGAACGAGACAATCGTGAGTGATGCTAATTTTTCTCTATGGTTCAAGAATCAGAGTAGTCGTGCCAGCAGACGAGCATGGTAACACATCGCCTCATGATGTAGAACTTGGCCCTCTGTTCCTTCACGAGCCTCGAGCATTTCCTTGTAAAAGAGTTCCTTGAGGATCGTTTCGAAGTGGAACTCTTCAGGTGTGGGGAGACAAATTTCGAGCTCGATTCTTTCTTAGACAACTTCATTTTCTCATCAAAGGAAAACTCTTGCTTTGGTGCAATAGTTGTATAATCCATGAACTGGTTTTTAAAATAGAAATTAGTAATTTCTCTTTCCAATTCAAAAAAAAAAATAAATAAATAAAGAGAGAGAAGGAGGTGGTAACTAGCTAAGATGAACTTAGGGTTTGAGTATTGTTTGATAATTGATAATGAGGGATGAAAATAGCTATTGTTAGTATTTATAAAGGGAGAGTTATTGATTATCAAAAAAAAGGGGGGAAGAGTTAAATGTGTCACATACATTTTCTAAATCTAGTGGGACCTATAAATGTTAATTTTTTAATGAATTACTAAAATATTTATGTCACTTGTATTCGTTGATGCTCTTGCATGTGACTGTATGATTGATAACACATGAATATATAGTGTAATTCATAAATACAACTACAGTCTACAAGTTAGGTCAAAAATGTAAATAATTAATAATAAAAACTAATATGTTCCGAGTAGGTAAGTAGATTAATGCTGGCCTATAATTAGCGTGCAGGTTGTGGTAAATTTCAGGCTTATATTTCGGTTAACTGTTATCTTCAATCTATTTTAATTTGTAAGCAAAAATATTTGTCATAAAAAAATTTATGATGAAGTAGTAAGATTAAAAACAAAAAATTAAATATTGAATGAACGGCTTTCGAAAAGGCCTAACCTTGGTTTTAGATCATTTGCCTATACTATTATAATTCGTGATTACATTAATCTTACAATTTTTACCATACCATTGATCCGTACCATATATGCACTACTATGCCAGATAAATGGGGTTGAGATCATACAATCGCAACACTTGAGAGTGTTTAATGTTTAATCCTTTAGACATTCGTTCTTTCTCTTATAGATTCGTTATTGAGAATTTGCATTTCTTTCAAAAGTAAGAATAAATTAAGAGAAAAAATAATGTATTCTAATAATCTGATATAATTTATTTTTCTTTTTCTAGTTCGAATGAATGTACTATTCTAATAATTATTTTGTCGTTTTCTTTTCTCTAAATCTTGGGACAAAAATATATATGGGTGGACCAAATTGTTCAGACAAACAGAGACTTTGGAGCAATGTGCAAAGGGTAAGGTTTGATCTTAAAGTGGCAAAATAATATTCGTTTCGAAAGTGCCCTCTTTTCTATGCATATGAAAGTAATTTTGATCCATTTAAATTTAATTTCTTTCATGATTATGCAAATTTTTAATATATTGGTAAAATTCGGACTGTCAGACTGCCTTGATGACCGAATGCATGGAAATTTTCCCTTCCGAAACAAATCCAATGCACAATTGAGAGTAAATTGATTTTATGGAGTGACCCATTATAACATTTAAATTGATTTTGTGGAGTGACCCATTATAACATTTTCCTTTTGGAATCTCAAGAGTGACTTATTAAATCAATCACAAAAGTAAAAGAATGTAGACCACAAGAGTGACAGGTCACACGGACATGGACACGGTCATTTGTTGCATATGATCAGTACATTTGTTTCTTATGAGCATTGGAAATTTCTTACGTTTCCTCAATTTGAAAATTCACCTCATAATGAATATATATGCCCACATTAATTATATTTGGAAAAGTAATGCTTCAAGCGTATTGTTTAAGTGAGCATATTTCATCTAGTAACTGTGTTCTAGTGATACTAATTTGGCTTTGCACTGCGTGGTATAAATGTATTATCATTTGGGATCACATATGCGAAGGTAATTGACAGAAACTAGAAAGGAAAAGCTTTCGAATTGTTATTCACAATATATCTTTTATGTGTTATACAACAATTTTATGCAATAGATATATGTACACGTCCATTCCACGAGCTACTCACTAGTTAATATATATGTATATCTATATTTGTTTATCTTTTTGCATTTACAATTCTTCATAAACGAGTACATAACAGGTATTTACAAAGGAATTACGGAAAAATAAATCTTGTCTCACCGGGTGATCAATATAACGTATGCAGCACCATGGATGTAGCTATAGTTGGGCGAATCACATTAAAGGATCTTGTATGTGCTCTTATTGTTTTCTAATGCTTTCTTGCTCAATCACATATGAATTCCATATTGATCATGGGGAACATCATGTCACGACGAAGAATTATGTACGACAATCAAGAAAATACCATTTTCACTTGTCTTTTCGGTACTTTCGCTTATCGGCGTAT
>MKEJ01041000.1:0-28132 GCA_001753735.1 Embelia ribes
TAATTCGGGTTTGAGTTTCTTATTTTTAATTCTGGTTCGGGAATTTCGGGTTCTGGTAATTCGGGTTCGAATTTTTTATTTTTTTTCCGGGTAATTCGGGTCGGGTATTTTCCGAACTACCCGAATGCTCACCGCTATGGCCAACTAACAGGGAGGGAGAGATAGCGGCTAGGAGATAAGTAAATATTTGGACTTAAATTACTAAAATTGAGAACCAAGGGATATAAAGTGCAAGGATTTAATAAATAAATAAAACCCTTAAAACCACGTTTCCCGTGTTATCTCCCCCAACGAAGCCCTCTGCTTCTCTCTCTCTCTCTCTCTCTCTCTCTCACAGTGAACGACGATAAGGGGCGAAAGTTCAACCCCACCCGCCACTTTTCCCTCCATCTACATCCACAACTATATATATACACACACACACACACACTTCACCCCTCTGATTTGTTCATTCACACACAAAAACTCTCTATCCCAAAATTCGACGAGAAATTGGAAAGAATCACAGAGGGCAAATCACGTCAACCTCAGCTTCACTCCGACCAATTCGAATTTAGGTGGGCGTTGCAGAAACCAGGTTCCTTATTTTAGTTTTCGATTTTGTTCATCCTGAGATTGAGGCACGTTTGGTGGTGTTCAATCGATGAGGGATGTTCTGTTATCTCAAACCTGAGATATTAGCCTAATTGATGAGGGTTTTCTGTTAGTATTTTGTTTATGTATATGGATTTAGAACATGTGAATTAATATCATGTAGTATGCTATGTGCAGAAATTTAGATTTGAAAGTTTGACCCATTTTGAGATTAAGTGAATTGACACCAATAGGGCTTTAAATCTTGAATTTGCTAACACTTTTGATGCTCTAAATAGTCTGTCAATGCACTCTTTACATATATTTTAAGTCTACGGTAAATAAGGACAACGCTTATGAAAATTGGTATGTGTAGGTTTAACCAACACTTGATTCGTCTTAGATGATTATGCCATGTTTAAATATTTAGCGTGTTAATTTGATCTGTTTAGAAAGTTACTTGAATTTTCCTTGGCTATGACACTTATTCCCTGTAGGTTATTGATGCTTTCGAATGATGAAACCGGTTTAGATCTTAGTAACTCGATGTTAACAACCCCTTAAATTCGGAAAAGATAATATTATCGATTAGGCTTGGTTCGCTATTAGTCTGGTAGTGAATTGGCATATAAATGATTATTTAGATCTGGTTTGAGTTATTCTTTTGCTAAAAATGTTTTGAAAGCTCTTTCTGGTTTAAATTGAAGGTTTTTCGAATTGGAAGAAGGGTTACAGTTTTATTAAAGCTGGCTAGTTTTTCTTTATTAATTGATAGAGGTTTTGAAAGCAATAAAAGGTTACTGTTACAAAGATGTGAGCAAGAAAAATCATGTTTTTCTTTCATTAACCTATACTTTTATTGAATAAGGATTTGTTCTGAAATAAAGGAAAAAGGTATTCAATTAACTGTATGACCATAGAAAAAAAACATAAAAAATTCTTTGAGTTTGTAAGTAACTAATTGTGTGAATACTACTAGTTGGTTGCATCCTGTTATTTTTCTTGTAGCTACATAAATTAAGAGTCCAATGATACAAGTTCTTTAGTGTTCACATTAAGACCATACAGTGTTTACCTGTAGAAAAAGGCTTGATTTGGTTAGGTTTTGCTAAATTAATACATAAGGACTTGAGTAGTGGAAGAAAGGTTTCTATATTTTGTTTTACAAGGATTATACCCAGAATGTAGCTCACACAAAAAGTCTCTGACTGATAAAAGGTTACGAGATTAAACCTGAACTAGTTACTAGAATGAGCATACATTGTAGATATTCAGCAGAACTCATCTTGAACCAAAACTGGTCTGCGTATCATTCCAGCAATTTCTTGAACTTTAAAAACAATAGGATTAAAATTCAGTACACTTTGGTTTCCCAATTTACTTACCATTTCGAGTACATTCAGGTTGTTACACTCTATGTTTTACTAGAGACAAACACTTAGATTATTCCAAGCGCTTAAACCACAAAGGCGCATATAATTTTGCAATCAGAGAAAACCTGATCATAATACTTATATTGAACGTGGACAAGTACTGTGATTAATAGAGCTACCACCTTCAATGTTCATGCATTGAAGCCATTGAAGAGAATTCCTTTTTATTGTTTACCAGTTTGTTTGTTGTTTAGGCTGAGTTGTTAACCTTAAAGGTTATAAGATCAAGACTTGAAACACTTTGGTATTTCAATACACTCATAGTTACACATGCATTAAAAATGTTAACTATATACTGTAAACTTTACTAGAATCAAATATTAGCTTACTTCGAATACTTACATTACAAAAATTCCGCATACTTCCGAAATAGAAAGAAAAATCTGGTTACTTCACGTAAATTTTGACGTGCACAAGTTCGATAACCAGTCATTTGACACGTAAAACGCGTATACGAATAATGTATGATATGGACTTATGAAATTTCTTGTTTTCTGGTGGCGTGCGAATATGTTACGTACTTTCCGTATCTGATTTTCGAATATATGATTATTTTAGTATGTTTTGGATTTACTGGCCTGTCTGGGCGTCTAAATATGAATCTTAAAGACGGGATTACAGCATTTGGTGTGTTTCGGGGGATGTGATATTGAGTGGACGAAGAGTGGGCCATGTTCTGTTCTATTTGTAAGCCAGTAATCCATTTATTTTTGGATATTTTTTGGTATTTGATATACACATATATGTATACACGGACGCTCATTAAACGACGAATCTGCTTTTCTGAACCTTAGGTAACGGAATTTGGTTTTGGAATACTTGATAGGAATGCCTATATGTATTCGAAAATCGAACGAATATGACAAGTAGTATTCGATGTGTCCATTCCCTCATTATGTATTTGACTTTAGAAGTTATCAAAATGTTTATCTTTCAATTTTCTATATTTTCTATGGCCTTGAATTTCTATTGCATTTTAATAATATCATAGATCATTGGATTGTATGATCATTTAACATTGCTTCTACTTTTTCTCTCATTGTTGCTCCATGTTCTACCTCTCCTGAAATTGATATTGGTGATATTTGAAGCCCTAACTTAAATTTCTATAGGTTAGGGTTATGCACGTCTTCATTGCGACTTGTGGGTCATGGGCTCGTCCTAATGGAACAACTTCTCTGGAAATAGGGATAAAACTGCATACATCAGAGCCTCCCAGGCCCTGCAATGCGGGAGCATGTGCTCTGAGCCATCCATATATATATACACATATATATATGTTTGAATCATTGTGCCAACTTCTAGTGACTGTTTATGCTGAGACTCTGATTGTGTTTGGGCCTTAGGCATGGCTTTGGTTCTTATATTTGCTTGACTGGGGGTTAATCAGAACCATATATTCTATATTGGGTAATTTTTAATATAGACAGCCACTAATCCTTGAAAAGGACTTTCTGAATTACAATGCTTACCTGGTTTAGCGTTCTTCGTTATTTATGTTGTTCTACACATTCTTAGGGTCAAGCTGGGATTGCTTTTTCATAAAGTATATGTTTCGCATTGAGATTATCAGTCTTATCTTTCAGTCATTATTCATCGGCTTTAACTCTTTGGATTAGTTACCAGATTCCTTGTAATTCTAACATTTTGGAGAATGTAATGACCTTATTTTCCTGAAAGTTCTGATTTTCAAGTCTCTATATAATTTAACTGCTTTTGCATCATACTTCGCCTTTTGTATATAGGTCCATATTTGGTTTCCTGTCTGAGTGATGGAGGAAGATTTACTATCAGAATGCTCACTGATAGAAGATTTGTTTTTACCATTGTTGATTGCTTCAGAAACATCTACCCCAGAAAAAGCATTGGAAACTTTAATAGAAACTTCTAGAACCGCAGCTGGTCGAGAAGTACTAGCTAAGAAAGATGCTCTCCCCTCTGCCCTTCAAATCTGTCAAAATCTTTCTTATGCTTCTTCAAGCCACCTACTTTCACTAACCCTAAAACTGGTAAGGAACCTCTGTGCCGGAGAGAGAATTAACCAGGGCTTGTTTCTCTCATGTGATGGAGTGGGGATCATTTTATCTACATTGGATGCAATAAGAATTTCTGTTTCCAAAGTAGTAATTATTAGAACGGCAATACAAGTTCTTGCAAACGTTGCACAGGCCGGGGAAGTGCATCAGATTGCCATTTGGTCTCGATTCTTCCCCATCAAATTTCATGAGCTTGCGAGGGTGAGGAAAAGGGAGACTTGTGATCCTTTGTGCATGGTTCTATATACATGTTGTGATGGCAACGATGGACTTCTTGATGAGCTTTTTGGAGATAAAGGCCTTCCTCTTATGGATGAAATCATACAAACTGCTACAACAGGTAGATTATGGGTCCCTTTGGTTTGGTTTATTATGTTTTCGTTTTTATGTTTTTGAGTTGTTTAAAAACCATTTGGTCTGTGAAATATTGTCATCGTTAGTTGAAAACTGAGATAAATGCATCTGAAAGTCATATTGGATTTGGTTGTTAGCCAGAAGAATTTTAAACACCTTTGGTTTTTTAAATAGAGGGTGCTTATCTGTTTAAACTACCGAAGGGAAAAAAAAGGAGTAATTTCTAAAGATAAAGAGTAATTTCAAGGCTCATATTCAAAGACCCTACCAAAAGGGTTGCAGTTGTAAGCTTCTCGTCTATCATCCCCTCTTCTATTCAGTTGTTATGTTTCTTGTTGGGCTTTGTGAACAAATTAAACTGATTCTTTCTCCTCTTGTATCTTGTAGTCGGCATTGGAGAAGATTGGTTGAAATTGCTGTTATCAAAGATCTGTTTTGAAGCGAATTATTTTCCTGAGTTGTTCTCGAGGTTCTTCACTGGTGATGTTGAAAATGGTCAAGATACCAACTTTGGCGGTGATGTTTTTGGAATGGAACAAGCTTTCCTGTTGGGTATAATATCTAATATACACTTACATGAAATATATATTCCCATTGAGTTTGCTTCGAGTATTCTTGAGATACTGAAGCAAGCTGTTGAGGATGTAGATTTGTTACCAAAAGAGAAATCACTCATGGGAGCCAGTGTTGATGTGATTGCTTATTCACTCATCATATTAAGAGATATTTGTGCGAACACAAATGAGTCTACTAATGCCATTGTTGATTCGTTATTGTCCTCCGGACTTATAGAACTGCTGTTATCTGTGCTTGCCGACCTTGAGCCACCAGAGATGATCAGGAAAGCACTGAAACAGAGCAAAGATAAAGAACGAGCGAGTAATGCGCCGTTAAAACCCTGTCTTTACAAAGGGTTTCGTAGGGATGTTGTTTCTGTAATTGCCAATTGTGTGTTTCGGAGGAAGTGTGCACAAGACGAGGTTAGAGAGAGAAATGGGATACCTTTGCTGTTGCAACATTGTGTTACTGATGGAGATAACCCGTTCTTGAGAGAGTGGGGCATCTGGGCTATGAGGAACTTGTTGGAAGGGAACGTGGAAAATCAACGAGTAGTAGCCGAGCTAGAGCTGCAGGGATCCGTTGATGTCCCCGAGATTACTGATCTTGGTATGAAAGTAGAGGTTGATCCGATCACGCGACGTGCCAGGCTCGTGAATATGTCTTGAAACTTTTGGTCCACTGTGTAGTTGGTTCAGACTTTTGAGGGAAAGTGAGATATTTTTCTGTGTGTACATCTTGTTCCATGGGGAGGATTATTTTTCATTTAGGTGTATTATGTTACTATTGCAAAATAATTGACAATTTTGGGGTGATATAAAGTTATAGCAGCGTTTAATAAATTGAACATTTTTTAGGTTGATCATATGATTCAACCAAAAAAAGTGATAAAACTATACGGTTCACAAAATGGCAATGATGATTCATCGTTGATTCACAAATGTCAAAAGCCACCTAAAATTAAATGCCAAATCGTGTTATTTTCCTAATAAAAGATATGCGCATATCCTAAATTTAGTATTTTCGCTTGGTGATACTTTTAGACTTGTGAACACAAACAGCTATATCTTCACCATAACTAGTCTATTTTTGACAATGCCATGTGTTCCCAGGTTCCTAAATTAGAACCATAAAAGACACTGGCTCCTGGAAAATATATTGATGGATGCATAAATGACAGCTTTCTAGGTGATAAACCACCACAAAATCTTCACCTTCATCCCTTTATATAAACACAATGTTTTTGTCATTATATTGATCGATTCCTTTTATACTCTTCTACTAAAATCTGTGCAGAGATTGAACAAGTGCAATGGGGGATATCGATGGCCTTGCAGAGGTGGCAATTCCTTTCAATATAACCATTTTTAGGGTTCTGTATAGCTGTGAATATCTTGGTGCAAAACTTACTTCCACGGGCTTGTTTACGAGAGACAATCCAATGAGGCATCTCGTCCCTCTTCTCATGCTTCAGCTCGGTGCTGTTCTCCTCATCTCTTCGCTCATACACAACCTTCTCCGGCCTCTCAAGCAGCCCAGATTTGTTTCAGATATGCTGGTAAGCCCTCTCCCTCTCGTGTTGATCAAAACCAATTTACGTACGTATGCATGTACGTTACGACATTTTCTTTTCAGTTGGCTGCTTTTAGTTTACATACTTCTTTGTTGTTGTTATTATTATTATTATTATTTGAAAAGATTATTGTCATTAATTATCATCGCTTTTAAACTGGCTTTCCTCCAAATTTTTAAACAATTCTATTTTTCTCCTCTGTTTAAGCAATATATTCTACTGAAAAAGCTGCCACCAAACGAATCCTCTTATAAATATAGATTTTGATAAATTCAACAGTAAATTGGTGACAAAAAAAGTGTCATTATACACATCACATTTCCTGTACAACTGTATCTAATCTAAAATATCATCCCTTGCTAAAATTCCTGGCTATTCCAATGCACATGAACCTGTTGAATTTGCTCTCTTAATGTTGGTTTGGTTTGCCAAAAAAAAAAAATGTGACATAACAAAATTGCGCAAACAGCTTAAATTAAAACTCATTTTTCATTTCCATTCTGAATGTGAATTGTTTCACATTTCTTATCCCTTTTTCTAAGTATTGCTTAAAATGATTTTGTGGTTATCAACAGACAGGAATTCTCTTAGGCCCTACGTTCTTCCAATATGCACACGACTTGGGCTTCTATGACTCCTTGTTCCAGGGAAAGCAATTAACGATAGTAGAGATACTCGAACTTTTATGTTTTATGTATTTCTCCTTCTTGGTTGGAGTAAGGACCGATCTCGGTGTGGTCAAAACTTCCGGAAGAAGGGCGTGGATCATCGGTCTTGCGACTTTCTCTCTCCCGGTAGCAATGGCACTCCCGGCAGCCAGTCTTTTAGGGAAAAGGTACCAAGATATCTCTGCACCTCTCGATGCTGTCTTTGTCCTAGTGTCAACCAGTTCGTTCCACGTCACTGCTGTTCTTTTAAGCGACCTAAATCTCCTTAACTCGGAAATAGGTCGACTCGCTCTCTCCTCTTCCTTAATAAGCAACTTGTGCGGGCTCATTTTCAAGTCCATGACAGCTTTTGTCCAGGTCGCCTTTTTCCTAAAGATCTCGCCTGCACAGATTCTGAAATCAGAAACATGCAGGATACTGACCATACTTTTCATCGTATTCGTGCTGAGGAGAGTCATGTTTTGGATGATGAGGAAAATCCCCGAAGGGAAGCCCATTAGAGAATTGCATTTCAGCGTCATCCTAGTTATGCTTTTAGCCGTTGGGTTCTGGTGTGAGTTTTTCGGTTTGAACGCTTACTTCGGTTCATTAGTCCTTGGGTTTGTGATACCAGCAGGCCCTCCAATGGGGTCTGGCATAATGGAAAAGCTCGGTATAATTATTTCCACTTTATTTGTGCCATCATATATAACCGATGCAGGGAGACATGTCAATTTTTCTCTCATGCATAAGAGGACTTTGGGACCAACCGAGGTGGTTATTTTCCTCGCATATATCGGGAAAGTTGTTGCAGCTGTAGTGCCTTCACGATTATTTAGGATGCCCAATAGTGATGCTCTCTCGCTCGGCCTTGTATTGTGTTCACAAGGGTTCTTCGATGTAATGCTTTTCAAACGAGCATTGAGGTTTTCGGTGAGCAAATCTTCTCACCTTCTACTAGTTGCCCGGTTCTTGAAACATACGGAAGATTACAATTGTTTTTTGATCTCACAAAGTGCTTGATTCGTATCGATTAGTTGTAGTATGTTTCCATTTTCTCTTAAAAAGTGGTAAACCGTTACCATAATTAGGAAGAGGCAAAAACACTACCCATCTTATTTTCTAAATGAAACTACAACTGAACATATGGATATGATAATCGAAGCTACTGACATAATTAAGGCTATTGTTTATGAATGGGCCGGAAGAAAGTGAAAATTTTCAAGTCACTTGCAAGAATTTTGAATATAACCAATTCATGAGAAACACCGATATTTTGAAATTAAGCTAATGATATTATTATTATTATTGTACATATGGATGTCCTAGTGCACAAAACTCTCGTACTATTGGGTCTAAGAGAGTCTGATGTACGCAACAATTACTACTACTATTGGCATTCTGGTTTTCTCCTTATTTTATTGATTTAGGATCAAACACAAGAAGAAATTCACTATGCTTGCATTTGCTTTTTCCTCCAAGTTCCAATCTTTATCTTTACCATGAAATGAAAATGAAATCACTTCATTTTCGTTTCATAGGCTAAATTTTTGTAATTTTGCTAATCTGAATTCCTTTTTTTCAATAAATTTGCAGTTGATCGATGAAGAGATGTTCTCCATTCTCACCATCACCGCAGTTTTCAATTCAGCCATATTCACCCCTCTAATCTGCTACCTATACGACCCTTCAAAGCGATACGCAAACTATAGAAGAAGAACAATCCAACACGCTAAGCGCGACTGGGAGCTAAGGCTTCTAATATGCTTACACGAGGAAGAATCGGCTTTTAGCGTAATGAATCTCCTGAAAGCCTCTTTCCCCACCCGAGAGCATCCCTTAGGTGTATACGTATTAGACCTAATGGAGCTCTCTGGGCGAGAACACCCTGTGCTGATCAACCACCAATTCCACAATCGCTCCTCCTCGACCCACACCCGAACGGACCGTATCCTAAGCTCATTTCGTCATTTTGAGGTGCAAAACGAAGGGCTATTTAGGTTCCAATATTACACCACAATAACGCCCTATCCATCTATGCACGATGATATATGCACCACTGCTCTCGAGAAGAGTACCTCTTTGATGATTATACCGTACCAAAGGCACGAGAGTAGAGCATTCAGGTTGGTAAAAAGGAACGTGCTCGATAAGGCCCCGTGCTCCGTGGGCTTCCTAATTGACAAAAAAATATTCACATACTTTGTGAGCGATACGATAAAAGTGAAAACGTTCCACGTGTGCGTGATCTTCTTCGGCGGGCCCGATTGTCGCGAGGCATTAGCGTATGGTTCCCGAATGGTCGAGTCATTGGCGACTAAGCTAACAGTGATTAGGCTGATTGCAGAAGACGAGCTTGTAACGGATTTAGTTGAAGCTAGGAATGATCTAAGGGTGATCAACGAATTTAAGTGTCTTGAGAGGATTAACGACAGGGTCGAGTACAAGGAAGTGATTGTGAAGGACGGGGCGGAAACGTCAAAGGTGGTTATGTCGCTGGAAGACGTTTTCGATTTCATCTTGGTGGGAAGGAGAATCGACAAGGAGAGTCCACTGGTTTCAGGGCTAACTGAATGGGATGATAATATGGAGGAGGAACTTGGTATTATTGGAGATGTTCTTGCATCATCTGATATGAAAAGCAAAGCATCAGTCTTGGTTTTGCAACAACAGGTCACAGTTGAAGATTTGATGAAAAAGCAGGGGTGATTTGGATATTAATTGCTTGACAAATTGTATGACATTGTTTTAGATAAATTTTTTATTTTTTATTTTTATTTTTATTGAGAGTTGAAACTTAGCATGCATTCTCAGGCTGGGCATTTTCCTTAGGTCAAATTGACCACCCCTTTTACAACATGTTCAAGATTGAGATTTTGATTTCTTTGCTTGCACTTGTGATTCAATGAAAAAAAAAAAAAAAAAATTACAAAAACTTATGGTTCTGTCTTGCCAATAATTTAAAAGAAATCTATCCAATATCTCATATCTTGGTTTACATAATTTTTATTGCAGCTTTAGCCCTTCAATCCAAATGTTTTTGCATTCCTTTCACTCTAAAAAACTGATGTGCATCATCCCAATTTCATAATTCCCGATTCGATAGTAATTATATCCGTTTTTGATATTTCCTCTAAATCCTTAATAAGTTTTGTTTGAAGTCGTGGCACATATAGTAAGAATTCCATTAATTTAAATATTAGACGCACTCTGCTAAAATATCCTCTACTAATTTTTTATGCCATTATTAATTTGTCTTTTGCTAAGATGATAGGAGTAAATTTGGAAGAAAATAATTAATTGAATCTTAATTATCTAACATAACATTTACTAAAGAATGAATAGAATATTTCACTAGCAATCTCCATTGTATAAATTACTTTTCTATTATTGTCGAACCTTTTTAATAGCATAAAATAAAATCCAATTTTTGTTAAGTAATTGTAGGCTAACCAAAATTAGAGACAAAATAATATGGCACATAATAAATATTTCAAATTAGATATTAATTTATTTATTAAATAAAATAACTTTCCTAATTTTGAAGTATAATTTGGATCACCCTAACATTACTCATTTTTGTTTCCACAAATTCCTGACTTTCCGACTACTTTCCCACTCCCTCTCTATAAATCTCTCTCCCGTACCTCTCTCCGCCGCCAGCGGCGCAAATTAGCGCAACAATGGCGGTTACAGCCGATGACATCATCGTCACCTCACTCCTCCTCCTCCTCTCCACCGCCGCCGCCGATCCCCCCTCCGCCCCGCCGCCGCCGCCGCCGCCATACACCATCGCCTTCTCCCCCTCTATCGCCACCGTTCTCGTCGTCGTCCTACTTACAATCTTCTTCATCTGCTTATTCTCTGTCTACCTCCGCCTCTGCTCCGATGCCTCCGGCTCCAATCGCCTCCTCGCCGCAGCCTCCCTCCGCCGCCGCCCCACCACAACCGGCCTCGACGCCACCGCCATCGAGTCCTTCCCGATCCTACTATACTCCGAGGTCAAGGAGCACAAGATCGGAAAAGGCGCGCTCGAGTGCGCAATTTGTCTAAACGAGTTCGAGGACGACGAAACCCTGAGACTTATCCCGAAGTGCGATCACGTGTTCCATCCAGAATGCATCGACGCCTGGCTCGGGTCCCACGTTACCTGCCCTGTCTGTCGGGCCAACCTGGTCCCTGAACTCGACAAAATAACCAACACCGGTTCATCACGCCATGCACCAGAAAACCCTCAAGGAGCGGATAGTATATCCGTCAGGGTTGTTCCCCGGGAATCTACTGACTCAATGTCTGCCCGGGATCAAATTCTGGGCAGGCAGGCCAGATACTTGGGGAAATTCCCAAGGTCCCACTCGACCGGACATTCTCTGGTATTGGTCCGGCCGGGTGAGTGTACTGAGCGGTTTACGCTCAGGTTACCCGATAACGTACGAAAGGAGGTCATGACTCGGGCCATGACCCGGACTGCTACTTTTAATATCAGGGAAGGGGGTTCAAAGAGGGGGCGGTGGACCGGAGTTGGGGAGGGGATCAGTCTGGGCGCGAGGTCGTATAAGCGGTTGGACCGGGCGTTTAAGTCGGACCGGTGGGTGATAACAGTGCCGTTTTGGTCACAAGGTAGAGTGACGGCGGGTGACGGAGAGGGGTCCACTGGGAGGGGAATTAGGACGCCCGTTAGATTGCCGTCACTCAGGTGCTTGGAACCCGCTGCAAGTGATGATGGGAGCGGTTCGGTCAATTTGGGCCCGGTTCGGGCGGCGGTTTGACTGATGACGTGGCAAAATGTGGGTCACTTGGGAAGGGGGAGTTCAATTTGCACTTGGCAAGATTAAATAGTTTTTAATAGTAAATTCTATCTCTGAATTGTGTTTTTTTATATAGAATTGTACAGTACCGAAGGATCATCATTAAAAAAAAAATAAGATTAGGTAACTGAATTTTGGTGTATTATGCCTATTTTGATGCTTTCTAGTTTGGAAGAACCCTAATAATATTATCTTTATGTTTCTAAATAATTTCCGCGTTTATGAATTTTTTAAATTTGATGATATTTTATAAAGTTAAAAATACATTATTTCTTGTTTTTCTAATTTTACACACATTATTTCTATTAAATTGTAATCACTTCAAACAATACAAATCATTTGATAAGGGTTTGCTGAATGTCTGTTACTTGCCATAATTGAGGTATTTTTAGGATCATTTTAGTTTAAGTTTTTAGGCTTACACTACCATTATTTGAAAGTACAGTGAGAATATTTTTGTGTAAATTCTTTGTGAAGCTATCATTGAGGGTTAAATACCTCATTAAATTTTATTAGGATGTGGGGTAATATACGAAGTTTTGAAATTTGAATAGTTTTGATTATTTTTTTTTTTTTTTTTTTTATTTCCTTGTTTCATGGCTTCGTATCTGAATTTTATTGACGGTTGCATTTTCGTGATTTGATTTTGATAGATTGCCTAATTTGTCTAAGAGTGATGCTAAGTGCACCTAAACTTTTTATCCAAATCTCGTTTTGCTAATGTGCCAGTTGAATCTTAATTTAAATAATTAATATAATATAATTAAAAATTAATTATTTTTTTATTATATCAGTAGATAATAAAACTAAATAAAAATTTTAAAGTGGTATAATATTTCTCTGTGTAGGTGCTTGATTGAAAATGTCACAAGTTTCTTGGAATAAATGCTTTTGTCACAAGTTTCTTGGAATAAATGCTTTTATCTTTTATATATTGACATTGAATGATACTTGAATTAGGATATGGATGTCTAACTGTATCCTTGATAAATTTGTTCGCTACTAAAATAATTGTAAGACTTTTTCTTGCAAATGGTGCTAAAAACATTTTGGGTAAATTATATTTTACGCCCATGAGGTTTTTGAATATTTCAGATTACTGAAGTATTTGAAATTATTCTTTGCTCCCGTATTATAATTAAAATTTGAATTTCATATTGAAAGACCATTTTACCAATAACATTATTTTTTTTAATTAATTTTAAAGTTAATAATTATGAAAATTAGGTAAATATTATACTGCACAATCAATTTATATATAAAATTATAAAAAATTTAGGTTTTAAGAAGTTAAAAGAAAAATTACATAATGAATGCTATATAAGGAGTATTTTGGTAAACTTAAGAATAATTTATGGTTTTAAAGTTGAATTTCACTTTGCCCCAAAAATTTTTACTGTAATGTGCAATCATTGTATAAACCTCGCACGAGGATAGTGTAAAATCAAAACCTCAAGGAGTAATCTGAAATTATCATAAACCTCATGGGGACAAACAGTGATTTACTCAAAACACTTTGACTTATAAGGCACATCTCATGTAACCTTTATCTTTATATATGTAATGGCGGAGGTTTTTTTGTTTTTTTTTGCGAAGTTATGTCCACTTTCTATATGTACTCTATTATCCCTAGCAAAATAACTGTCCAAGAATTCCCCGTCCTTTTTAATTTAAATTTCCTTTTCTCTCAGCCAATTCTCTCTCTATATGTTTGGAAGCCCACAAAAATATAGACCATTTTACAGCTATGATTTCTATAACATTAAAATATTAAGTTTTGTAATTCAAAACTCAACCTAAATTGACCCCCAACCGGTTCAGTTCGATTAATTTATGTTAATTTTGTTTTGACAAAATTTTAATTTGATATATCGTCTCGATTTTGATTTTGAGTTTCAATCAAATCTTTGGATTCTAAGTCCCAATTTGCCCATCCATTTACAAACAATGGGAAATAAATTATCGCACACGTTATAGATAGTTCCCTAATAAAATAATAATGGCAAATTTTATTTTTGATGGATAATACTAATTCCACTTGGATTTGCCTTATATATAGTTGCTATAGAGGACTATATATATATATATATATATAGCTGCTATAGAGGACTAATGTGCAGTGCATTTCACCTAGCTGTACAGTCTCTATACTTGTAAAGCCTCTTGTAGAGGCGCTTGAGAATGCTCTGAGAGGGCGAATGTATTCTTATTGCTGCGTCCTTAGTCAATTGAGACAATTTAGATTTGTTTGACTGCAGTGATTTTTGGTTCAAATTTTCTGATATTTTGTTAAGTATATTGGATGCATTTAGATTTCTACTTCAGCCAATAATCTATTTTCTATACTAAAAATGAATGAAATTCCAAAATGTATGTTTCGTGGGTCAGCTAATGCATTATCCACGGAACGAAATCAGTGTTGATATAATTTTATTTTTACGAGAATAGACCGCGAGAAGATATAAAAGGTCATATACGGAAAAATTTTATATAAGCGTTGTGAGACTAATTTTTATTGTATGAAAGTGAATGTTGGATTGGGCTAGTAAAAAAAGATGAACAAGTATAATATAGATGCATATGTTGAGACAAATGCATAAATAATTAGAAAAATTATAATTTGGAAATGAAAAATTTCATGAAAGATTGAGAGTAATGTCGATTGAGAATAATATGCCAGTGAGTCGAGTAAGATTGCTTGGGCTTATCATACCAAAGATGGTTGTAAGTATATTGGTTAGAAAGTGTGCGAAAGTACCCATGGATATATATATGTATATATATATGTATTGGATTAAGGGGGGCATGTTTTAACACAAATTGACATGTATGATCAAAGCAGTTACATCCACATCGATCCAACAACTGAAATGCTTGGAATTGAACTAATCATTAGATCAATATGGATCCAATAGTTGAGATCATATATGTCGAAAATTATGTAAAAACATATGTTAATTGATCTGCTTATATATATGAGAGCGGATGAAGGGACATGTATCCCTTAATCAGCTTCTAAATCAGTTGACTGACATGCACATCAATCAACATAAATATTAAATCAGTCAACAGATGCAAAGCAGATAGCATATGTTTCAAGTTGAAGAAGTACGGCTCATGATGGCTTGGCGTGGGAGAAATTGTATAATCCTACGCACAATCATGTCCCCTCCATATATAATATATACTCGACGTTATTACTCCATTAGAGTCAAAACTCTCCCTCACAAGTTCAAAAGCATAAGCAAAATTCAAAAATCAAGAATCAACCCCTTTCAGTTTATACTCGTATAAATATTATATTTTCAGTTTTAGCAAATGATTTGAGTGAAATTTTCTTTCAATCTTTATTGTAATCTTGAGAGTAGTTTATAAACTCTAATTCTTGAGTGATTTAGGTAGTTATGAGAGATATTATACCTGATTTTGTGAGTGTAAGTTTGAACTAGAAACTCGAATAGCTCAAAGTAATTTCAAGTAATACCCAAAAACTTACTTGGGAAACAGTCTATGTTAGGACCCGGGGCACTAATCAGCCCTTCATGGTGTAAGGTTTTTTACCGGATTTAAAAAAAACTCAAAGAAAACCTTGAAGAAATGGACGTAGGAGCTTGGACGATTTTGTACCGTCAAAATTATTACCGAACCACTATATGTCATTGCGTATCGTATCATTTCCCTTGTTTTATTTTCAGTATTTCGATTGCTTATATGTTGTTACATTGATCACGTATTAATTCTCACTTTTACTATAATAAGAGAGAAATAATTTTTAACTTGGTAATTTAAAAAAAAAAAAACAATTCACCATTTCTCTTAGTTTGCCATATTGGGTCAACAAATATGAAATTGTTTATAGGAATGCAACAATTGATAGTCCGGATCACCTATCCATTTTATTGGGCCTCACTTTATTCCCAAAGTGTTTGGTTTTGTAATCCTAAATAAATTAAGTTGTGGCATGTAAAATGACCCGTAATATCATTAGATATCTAGCGAATAGAAAATATTACATGACAAAGCAATGCAACATTCAGTTATTATTTTTGTATCCAACAAAGTTGATAATGTATAGAATTTTATAACAACGATAATGAATAACTGCATTTTCAAACTTAGAATATATATAATGATATTTGAAGTTATTTTACATGTCATGTAAACCAATTTATATAAGATTTTGAAAAAACAAAAAACTAAGGTAGAATGGAGATACCTCAATAAAAGATTATGGGTCCCGGACTCAAGTATTGGAGGTTGGTTGAGATGTGGGTTAGCAGTGAATATAGACAGATACATGGCAATTTGGAAATTTGGAAAGGATCAAAGTTCAATTTGCATTTGGTTCTCTTGTATTTACTCAATGGTCCACCTACTTTGAAAGGGGAAAGTTCATTTTGCATTTTGCAAAATTTAATTGTCTTTTATAGTTATTTTTTGGAAATCTATTTTAATTAGAATGGGTACATAATTTTATTTATTTTTGATAGTCAAGGTACATAGCAATTTGATTCAAGAAATAAGACACAAAATTCGTATGTTTCATGCGACGATGTGTATTGTTATTCTGTAGTAGGTGGACGTAAATTTTGTATAAATATGATTTTAGAATTTTATATAATTATTATTTTAGATAAAAATATTGTTCAAATTGCGTAGACTATGTTCTGCACTAACAGTATCACCATTTATCTTAGGCATATTAATTCCTTATTACTTATTAGGAATCAAATAGTGTTTGCCGTAATTTGCATTATCAAATTAAAATAAATAAGAAACTAGTATTACACTATTATCGAGTTGTGATTGCTTTTTTTTTCTTCTCTTTTAAAATTGTAATGTAATGTCCCAAAATTCAATGTCATCCCGAGAACATCAGTGACATCTCATGACATCAAATGAACAAGATTCTCGAATAAAAATATGTCTCATAATAGCTTCTATTGGAAACCAAGTGCTAACATAACAAACCCTCTAGGCCTTGTTAAAATGTTTATGTTGGTCAAACAATTTCATTCTAAAAGCTATGTAAAGATATGATCCCGACCAATAATCTATGACTCTGTAAATCATAGATGGAAGTATCAATAATGTAAAGAAAGTGAAAAATTATATTCAAGTGAGCTACGACTTGTCTAGACTTATTTCTCATGGTCTTCAGCACCTGTTTCTACTTGGCTTTTAGATAAAAGAAAATAACAAAAACAATCAAACAAGTATGAGTCATAAACATATTCAACCTTATAGAAAATAAATGAATGACAAATATAACTACTATAATGCAATAACATCCAACCATCGAATCCAATTCAGAGTGTTTCATTTGCAACTAACCAATTCAACCAAACACACAACCAGATCGGAATAAGAATCTTCCGAGACTCTGAAGAAACATCTTCCGAGACTTGACAACCAACCCGAAATAAATATCTCTCGAGGCTTGGAATAAATATCTTCCAAGACACAACAATCAACCCGGAATAAACATCTACCGAAATTTTATGTAAAGACTAATGGTTCCAGCGGAACCGGCTCAGAGGATCTCTATCCTGGAATAAACATATCTCGAAGAGAATATCGCAAAGCACCATTGGAATGAACATCTCCCGAGATGTACCTTGAAATAAACATCTCATAAGGGCTATACTTCCAATTCGACCTTGCAATCGACATCTCTCAAGGCCTACAACTAATCATACAATTGATCCAAGCACCCATGCTTTTTAAATGTTCTTTCTTGCGGCTACATCATGTACAATGGTTTACATCATCCCTAAACATATTTGGGCAATAAGGTTTGATCCACTTAGTGTAGAAAAATAGTTTTTTTTATCTTATTACACCTTGAATTGGTTTTTGGTCAAAACATAAAAGTTGTAAAAAATTGAAATACCTTTCCAAGGTATATAATAGATCTTAATCAGATTTACAATTTAAGAGTTATGCTCAAAATACCAAACTACTATTTAAAACAAGACAACAACCAAAATATGGGTCTACCCGTTAGGACGAAGCTCTTTCGGCCTCCCCTTTTCGTCCCACTAATGCATCATACAAGCCACACACTAATTGTTATGCATCGCTACATGAATTCTCTCTAATTCTAGAGCACATAGACCTATTCTAACTGGATATCCGATTTTTCCATAGAGTTAGATAATCATCTGCAACTTATCTTAACTGAATTTGAAAAATCTCCCCTAAAAAATTCGGAGAGAGCCTTGACACCAGCACCAAATCCTTTATCTCAATCCCAATACATATGTGTTCTATTAAATTCTCGCAAAAAAAGTATTTTAAGAACCATGAAACTAAATTTGTTTACCAAGATTCATCCATTTTTCGTTCAATTTAAAACCAATTCGGAAAATCTAATTTTGAATTTTGCAACCGGAATTTCTGAATCGCTTGAGACAACTAAGATAATCCACGTGAGCACAGATTGCTGACGTGGCAAGGTCTTAGTCGCCAACACTTGTTGGCACTCTCTCTCTCTCTCTCTCTCTCCCACATTCATTTCAATTGTCACACAGCCGACGCAGCAGACAAGAGCCAGCGAGAGAGAGAGAGAGAGAGAGATGCATTCGTGGGGGTACAGAGCTAATGCTCTGCTAACGTTCGCTTTAATGGTGCTCGCTGTAATGTGCGCTGTAACCTCCATCACCGACACCTTCCGCTCCCCCTCTCCCTCCGCCTACGTGGAGGTTTCCCATCTCTCTACAGCTTCATATCTCTTTTCAATTTTGTTTCTTTTTTTTGGGAATTTAATTGATTTTTGGTTTTGGGGGTTTTTGAAGGTGTTAGATGTTAAAAAGTTTCGGAGGTCCAACGCTGGAGATGACGAGGTATGCAGTTATTTAGTCTCTCTCCTTTTATTTTTATTTTAATTTCTTTAACAATTTGCAATTTTCTCCACTTTTCTTGTTGTTAGGGTTTATGTTGGTGTCTGATTTTTCTGAATTTTGATTGATCAACAACAAAGATCCTATCTAGGGTTTCCTTTCTTGCAGCTTTAAGCAAACAAGATAGATTTTTCCAGTTTAAAATTAATTAAAAAAACAAAAACAAAAAAACTAGATAGCATCAAGGTTAAACCTTTTAGCTTTTTCTTGGCCCAAAAAAAAAAAAAAAAGGAAAAAAAAATGCCGATTAACCAAGTGTAGTACTTTTAAGCAAAAATAATACTCCTAAAAGCTTAAGCTTAAAGGCTGCAACTAGACAAGCCCTTAGTTTTGTTTTCCAACAGGATTGGCCCTTTTTGGATTTTAAGTGTAGGTGTAGAGGGATTAAATTTTTAATGGGGTTAAATTGGAGTTTGTTTGCACTTTTTCCTTTTTGGGGGTTTATGTTATTGTTTCATTTTGCTTGATTAGCAGAGATCCACATTAGGTTTTAGTTTTGTTTGTCCTCAAAATTGATACTTCTATTTGATTGGGGAGAGGGATCAAAATCCAAAAATGGTCGTAGTAATGAGGAAAAAGAAAGCATTGCTTTGTTGCACTCCTATTGTGATTGTAACTGTTGCTAGAGCTAGATGAGGAAAAGGATCCAATTAGTGTTCCATTACAAACCCCCTCTTCACACCTTCTCTCCATCGTCCCATCTCTTTGTGTTCTTCTCTCCCTTCCGGTTCCTCTCTCCTGCCTCCGTGCATGTAAGAAAGGGTGCCATTATAACTCATGTGGTACCTATCTTCCATTTTAAGTTCATAGATTTAAAATGATCTACACAATTACATGAAAACTCTCTCCGAAGGTTGGATTGGAATCACCTAGTGTTTTCAAATCCATTGCCAATCAATGTCCATGCAAAGGAATGCGACTTTTCATATGTGTATTGTTTTATTCGGTAATTATAACCAATTTTAATTTTAAAGAGCAATGAAAATATATCCCACATCCCATGGTTGGGAAAAAAAATTCGGTTGCATTGCTCCAGCCTACAAGTAGCTGAGTTGCCTTTATATATGAATGTTATTGAACGGTGTTTCGCTGTCACCTTTTGTTTTGAGGCCGCAAAGTTTGTTCCCTATTATCATCATTTCAAAGCGCCTCAGAGATTGTCTTTTGAGCTGCAGAGATGTCTGTGAAGATTGCTTTTGTATGGGCTAAGGCTAAGAAGCACAGAGACTCCAAATCGGGGTGTCGCACCCATATCGGACTCTCCTTGGACTCAAATTCTCCTTGAACACTCTAAGATGCATGTCGGACACAATCCAAAATTAAAATAACTATTTGGCATTTAGGACACGCCTCCGTGAAGTAATGGCGTGTCCTAAATGCCAAATAATTATTTTAATTTTGGATACTTCACGGACTCTCCTTTAGCACGCCTTTGATTCGGTCAAGTAGCTAATTTTCTTAACTTTGGAGCTTAATTGTAAGCTATGGAAATAGTATAATGTTATATACTACATATCCAGAAATCAAATACAATAACGTTGATAACCCTAACCATCTTAGTCGATAATTTCACTCTTTTGTACATACGCATGCATGAAAATCAAATAATTCCATTATATTTTACTTTCTTGAATTAGATAGTGATGTATCTCTGAACAACTTATTAACACATTATATTAAGTTTTTTTTTTTTTTTTTAATCTTGTTTTGTTAAATATGTTTACACCAATTATTTAGCTATTAAGTAAAATTATGCTTGTTTTATCTTCTATTTGTTTGTGAATTATGATTTTTCATGTTTTTTTTCAAAGCTATTTTTTTTACTGGTTATAAAATTATAATAAAAAATAAAAAAAAGATCAAATCCCTGCTGCATCTGCATCTCATATTTTTCAAAAGTTGCCAAATCGGTGTCTGTATCTGTGTCCGAATCTATGTCCGTGTCTGTGTTTGTGCTTTTTGGGGCTAAGGTCTACTAATAGGTTGATTGATATTTGCAATGTGCACAGCACATTCATGTATATCATATAGTTCTTTTGGACGATTGTGCAGCATGGGACCAACTGTTGCAATTTTGAACTACCATTTGTATGATGTAAAATCTATTCCTTCTAGTTCATGGCACTGCTGATTGGTCTAATCATGAGGTGCCGGTAAAATCATGCTTCTGGGAGACATTTGCTTTGGACCGGCCTCGGTGTTATTATACATGAATTTATCTTCTTTCTGCACATTTTATTGGGAATTTTGTCTTTTAATTTGAGCAGGTCAGCATGTCATTCAATATATCAGCAGATTTAAGGCCATTGTTTACTTGGAATACTAAACAGGTACGTCGCTGCACTAGGATTTGTCTTCTATTTTGTTATGACTTAAGATAATCTGCATGTTTTTGTCCATGTTCTTGTGGGTACACGAGTCGTGGTTTAGGGTTTCAAGGGTGTGTGTGTTATATTAAAGAAATGCAGGCTCAAACTTGAAATGATTATATTAAAGAAATGAAACAAGGGCAATACCAGGAACAGTGACTTTTTTGTGCTTACATTGTGGTTGTAAATCTTAATCCTGCCTAGAGACAAATTTGCATCTTCCTTTTGGTTGCAGGTTTTTGCATTTTTAGCTGCCGAGTATGAAACACCGAAGAATTCCCTAAATCAGGTAATCTTTGTTTGCATCTGCGAAAATGCATGTGACTTGACTTGGCACATATTATTTCTTTTAGGTTTGAGCTTCATGTCAGACTTGCATGCTCATAAAGTTTTAGTTTTTTTATTAGCTGGCATCATCATTTGAAAAAGTCTAAAGTGGGCATTTAACCTTGTGTATTTGTGGGTAATTCAGGGGACGGAAAGGCTATGTGGTGCAATTTAGATGAACAAGTTAACTGGCCTAAACTCTAGTTCTGGGAGTATGACAATGATTAATGGCATCATGTAAATAGATCTTGGTAGTTTTTGTAGTAGGCTTTGATTATTTGAAATAAGCTTATTTTACAACTCCATGAGAAGCATTCAAAGATATCCACTAGATTTTAAGATAAATGGCTGAACATTTTGAATAATAGCAAAAATAGAAGTTCAGTAAAATCATGATACGGTGAAATGGTTGTGAACTATACCGGTACTTGAGGTTCTGGTCTCCCGGATGAGATATATGTAAAAGAACAGAATCTGAAAACCTAAACAGCACTGTCAACAAACTTCCTGGTTTGCGCTTTGGATGCCCAAATCACCTGCCTCCAGCTATATCAATGTTTAATAATAGCTAATACTACTGGTCAAAAAACTTACTGGTTTGCGCTTTGGATGCCCAAATCACCTGCCTTCAGATGTATCAATGGTTAACAACAGCTAATATCTCTGAAGAAATATATTACCTAAGCAATTATTGGAAATTGAAGATGCCCATTATTCATGAATAAATCAAACTTGTACTTTCTGACAAGACCAAAGATAAAGTTTCTCATCACCATCGGCACATTACATATTGTTGGTACATCACGTATCCTGGACTGACAGAAGTATGGTTGTGTTAGAAGACACTCCATTAGTTGGAGTGCAATACTTCTTGTAGTGTTTATATGTCTTGGATATGTTAGTCATTTTAGAGCGTTTGTTATTTCTAGGCTCATTTTATATATTTGTGTTCACGCTTTAGTATTTTTTCATATGTTCTTCAAAAGCTTGAAATCCTACGATTTTCTAAAACTGAAACTTTGTAATTTGGACTTTTATATCCCTCTTTTTTGTAATGTAATACAGTGTCTGCAGATGAACTTTCTGAGTTGAAGTACTGTCTCATCTGTAGGTATCTTTATGGGATGGTATTATACCAGCCAAAGAGCACGCAAAATTTTCTATCCGTACCTCAAACAAGTATCGTTTCACTGATCAGGTAATTGTCTTTATGCTTTTTTATTTTTCTCATTAGTCATTTCCCTAAAAAATTACCCTTTTTGCCGCAGTCGGGTTAATATCCTTCTCTCTTATTACAGGGAAGCAATCTCAGGGGTAAGGAGTATAATTTGACTTTGTATTGGCATATTATGCCCAAGACTGGGAAGATGCATGCGGATAAGCTAGTTTTGACTGGTTTCCGTATGCCGGAAGAATATAGATGACCAACATTTATGTCAAACGGATGTTGATTGTACCCTTGCCTTGCTCGAGGGAAAAGTTTAAATTATCCTAAACAGGTTATAGAGAAACATATTGACTTGTCGATGTTGAAGTTTAGCGAAGTTGTTGGGTTTCTTAGTTGTTGAGTCAATACATTTTTTAAATTATATGATTTCATAGTGTTTTTGTGTTGGATTACCAATATGTGTTGTTTTCCAGCAGTTTTGAGAAATGTTCATAGTGAGTTATTTTACAGAACTTGCGTAGAAAAGCTATGACTGGGCTATTTCCATAATGACCAGTTACAATGGTGAGTGGGGTTGCCATTTCATTGGCAAAGAAATGATGACCGCCAAAGATTGTTTTATATTTTTTTGGGAAAATTTATGTGGAATAATTTTGGCTTATTTGATATGAAAGCAAAAGGAACCTTATTTAGAATGGAAAGAAAAATGACCTTTAGTTTTTTATTGGCATTAATGTTGGTATCTTGTGTTGTTTTGCTAAGTGTTAGGTTGATCTTTAAAACCGGCCAAATGGACAATATTAGTTCCGATTGGTTTGGTTTTATTCGCTAATTACTTAATTTTCCTATGTCAAACCATGGAAAACAACAAATTTGTAATTGGTTTGATTCCTATTTTCATCCCAAATTACTCAAAATCGAACTGCCAACATCCCTACATAAAATGAATACAAGAATGCAACATAATTTTGTATACAACTCAATCAGTTTTATCCCAGTTTCTCTTCTAGTATCACAAATTCAGTCTTGGTTATTCATAGGCTATCATTAAGGTAATCCAAGTCTGACAGCTAGTTGCAGGTCCTTCAAATGCACTCTCGCCTCACAACATCTCAAACAGAACCGCAAACATCCTTATATAAATACGACAATGCAACATAATTTTGTACACAAACCAATTTACAACATTCCAATTTCTCTCCTAACATCACAAATTCGCAATCTTGATTAGTAGTAGTAGGCATATCATTAAGGTAAGCCGAATCTGACAGTACTCGTGTCTCCTTCAAACACATTCTCGGTGCAACCACAGCAGGCAAGTGAAACAACGGAGCACACCCTTGGGGCAATATATATGCAAATGCGAAATTAGACAGGTACAGAGGCACCAAAGTCGGAACAGATCCAAATACATCAGAAAAACTAGTCGCAAAACACAGCTATGATAAAAGTGTCAAAATTTTGTGCTCATTTAGCTCCATAACTTGAATCCATCAAGGACCAACGAACATTTCGACTTCGACACAGAAAGTAAGTTGAACATAACTAAAGAGACAAGCTACTTAAAACCAGTACTTCTAACTGAAAATATACATCGATACCCGCTGAACTATTTTGTTTGAATGGCCTTGACAACGATTCCTTCGAGAATACCATCAGTGCCGAAATTCCCCGAAAACTGCTGCGGATCAACGGGGCCAGGAAGATTAAACGAGATGGAGAAATCTCCAGGCGGACAAAGATTCTGTGTTTGCATCTCAAATTCTTGCGAGTACCTATTTATCTTTTTCTCACCAGTGGTTGTTACTCCCCTTATCAGTACTTTGCCATCACTTTCAACCTCACAACCAAAGTCTCCTGCACAAGAAAAATATTGCATTAAACACATCATGGTAACAGCAATGGTCGATAAGGACGAAAAAAATGGAATGAGAAAAGGGTGAAGGTTCACCCTTCGGAATTGAAGTATAGAAATGTAACTAGCATATATGGATTCTTTGCCACCCATAATTGACCATAATGAGGTCGCAATACATAAATCAGTGGGGGTAGCTTCTAGATTAAAATTAAGCACTAGCACGGCACTATAGCGGATAGCTCGACAACACTCGCAAGCTAAAACTTTAATGGTGTAAACGAGTCATATGGTCTCTCCCAGTCATGGGCCATTCATTGGGGCCCTATCTGTTTGTGCTGCTACATAAAGGTGCTTTAAGAATACAAGCTTATCATTGGCTGTTGAAAGTGTACAAGAGAAATATGAAGATATTAATAATGTATTTGAAATTGTTCAATAGGTGCCTATTCATCACTATAAACTAACCTAGCCAACCGAAACACAAGAAAGGTTTTCGAGCTTCTGATTTGTTCTCCTTTTTTGGCCTTCAGCACTTAATGACACTGGTATGCAGGGAGAGTAACAACAGTATGATAGTATCATTAATATCCAGTCTCGGAGCGTAAAACAAGAAAATTGTGAAGTACTTGTAATTGGAAAAAATCGGTACATAGACAACTCTTTGGTGAAGAATAAACTTTTAAATTGTGCCATGTATTCTTCAATGTGTTCAATCGCAACATGTAACTGAATCTACCTAATGATCTGTAAAGTACTAAAGGAAGCAAAGATTTGATATTATAAGCTAAGCAGATTTTGAAAAAGAAGACCTCCAAATAAGGTGAATAATTATAATGTAAAAGAATGGTGCGAACTTACTTTCGTCCCTTATTACCCCAGGAAGTGATACACGGAATAAATACGAATCCTCGCATTCCCCAATATCCATTAATCCGACAGCCGGTCCCATCTGTCCCATTGCCGCAGTCCCTGTCAACGCCGACCCCCTTCTTGTAGCAGTCGCAATATTCTCCCAATCTTCTCTAGTTGGAGGACTGGGCAAGAAAACCATCCCCGGCTCAAAAGGCAAGGGAGCATCATTACCATACATCATGGGTGTACCATAACAGTTTCCTTTTCCCCAACCATTATTGTCATCCGGAAGAGAACCCTTTGACGGGCTCAAAGCATTAGCCACCTCACCATCGGATTTTGCCTCTTCAACAACAACCAACTCTCCGTTGGACTTTAACTCCTCATCCATCACATTATCAAAATGCTCGTCACTTATGCACGTATACAACATCGCCTCATCTCTATCTAAAATAAAATCTTCTAGCCCCGTCAACCGCTTGAACCTCCCGACAATCTCAGGCCTAAAGTAATGCACTGCTGGATTATTGACAAACACGATGTTTTCGATGGTTTTATAGAGACTCTTCGCTCCCGAGTGGGGGTGAAGTTGAGGAGGAAATAAATCAGGAAATAGTGGATAAGTGGAATCGAAATCGTTAGCAGGAAATGGGAGATTCCCGTGGAAGAATTGATGTAACCATTCTTGTTTTACAGCAACGGATTTATCGGCCTTTCTGAGAACATAGTAATAGATACGCTCAATTTCCATGGTTCTAATGTGAGAATTTGATAGCTTGTCAATTGTATACGAAGGGAGAGCCTCGTGGAGTCTTTGGAACGCGCATTTTCTGGGATTTTCTTCGTAAAGGTCGGGCCCCAAATAGGTACCCATTATTAAGGACAGGAGAAAATATTGATCATCACTAGGCTTTAGTCCACTCATCTCGGTTCCCAATTCGGACATCAAAGGAACAATAGAGTCAGTAGTCGGGGGAGAGATATCCATGGTGGATCCTAAAACAGAAAAAAATTCAGTTCCAAATTACTAATAAAAATAACATCAAAAACCAAGATGAAAAAAATTGTGTACATAAAGGGTTTAAAAATGAGACCAGAAAATAGAAAAGAGGTGCAAGAAGCTTGTGTCATTTTCTAATGGGCATTATTGCAAACAGTTGAAATGCAAGACAAAGCTTAGGAACTTTTTTTCATTATTCATTAATTATAGGCATTACTACAAATAGTTAAAAATACAAGATAAAACCCAACAACAATTTTTTTTTTTGTCAAATAACACTTTTTTGTATAAATAAGAACATTCCCATCAGTCTATCTCATTTATTTCTAAATCAGGCTTTCTACAAATCCATTTCTCCTACAGAAATTGACATCTAAGGAAATGTTCACTGCAATCTTTCGCAACAGTTTCTTAAAAAGAATACTCGAATAATCAAACCATATGATGAAACATAAATGTAATTTAGGATTTCATAGTTTTTGTGGAAAAGAAAATGCTGATATTCTAATAATAAATTGTGAAGGGTAAATTTCTTCGCTAGAAGTATACGGAAGTAATATCGGAAAGAAAAACACCATTGCGAAACATTTCTGATCCCAATAAATTAAATGAGAGAAATCAATGCCTTTAGAAAGGCGGCCAGGAATGCTCTACGTAACCTTTTCTCATTATTCATTAATTTTAGACTCTTGATTAGGCTCAAAATCTTACAATTGATGCATATGGAAACAAAAAATAGTATTTTTGTACATACCCATAAAATAAAAAAATGTCTCTATACCAAAACCCACATAAAAATACCCAAAAAAAAAAAGTCTCTTTTTTGCACACCCAGAT
Organism: Embelia ribes; assembly: GCA_001753735.1. Classification (NCBI taxonomy): domain Eukaryota; kingdom Viridiplantae; phylum Streptophyta; class Magnoliopsida; order Ericales; family Primulaceae; genus Embelia; species Embelia ribes. The sequence goes on from MKEJ01041000.1 coordinate 27,296, forward strand.
TAATTTTTCTACGCAATACCCAAAAATTGTGCAATGCATGTCAATTTACAGGGGTGTGTGTGAGAGTGAGAAGAGCAATTCATATTGAGATGAGTTTTAGTGAGAGAATTAAACGGCATATGTGAAGAGTAAGAGAGAGAGGGAGACTCACCAGCTGGGGAATTGAATGCTTTCTAAGAGCTGAGTTGATCGGAGGCGGAGTTCTACAGACGGCAGCGAGAGAGAGAGAGAGAGAGAGAGTCACCAAGCAAATACTTTGCCTGCCACCCGTCATAAGTGGTTTCTATTAATCTTATTTAACACAAATTTCAACTCCTCCCTAAACCAAGTCTACAAACAAATTAGAGTATAATTTATATCCATAGTCAATGTAAAAATCAATACAAATGAATGCCTTTTTTTGTGTATTTATATTTATATCCACCGTTATGTAAAGATCAATGTAGTTGAATATTTGTCAATTTTGTGCTTATTTTGTAGACTCTACGGATTAAACGTATGTACATATTTTGATCTATTTACTTACCTTTCTTTGACTTCGGATACTCTATTTTCTTCTTTGTGTCTTTCCCATACCTTCTTAATATTTATTTTAATTTAAAATATTAAATAAATTAACTTACGATATATAAAATGACTTTGTAATATCATTACACTTCTTGTAAATAGTGAATTTGCATAACCTTAACCGCATTCAAATCATCTCCAAATCACCATGGCACTGGCCACTTAGCAACCCACATATAATTATGATCAAAGATTTCTCTAAAGTTACACACACCTGCCAAAGCTCATTCTTTACTGACATAACCGAGATGGTGAAAAAACCAATGGATG
>MKEJ01041007.1:0-12688 GCA_001753735.1 Embelia ribes
TATAATATTATTTAGTAATGCGAAAAAATTTACCCGGAATTTCGAGACGTTATAGAATAATAAAACAGTATAATTAAATATTAAAAAACAAAAAATATTATTTTTTGACAAAGATCATAATAGTTGGAGATTCATTGACTATTTATGTTATAATAGTGGTACTGCAATTTATTGAATTTGTGTTTTTATAACAAAATTTGTCTTTTTAATGCTTTAATTTTTAAACTTCCAAATTTTGAATTTCTTAGTTGCTTTCATAAATTATAATAGAATTTCTCTATCATTTAGAGGAAAATTGAAAATATAATTTGAATTATGATATCAAATGAGTAACTAAAATCCGATTTTTATTTGTTTTTTTATAAAGTTATGAGAAAAATAAACTCATTAAATTTTAATCACAAATATTACTATCAGGGTCTAACTGAGAAATAATATTTTTTTTTCCCGAAAAGAAAACCGTATATTAAAATACGACGTGCAAAATATCTACTCACCGTTTCGTATCTTAAAAAATGTCATGTGCAACGCACGTGATGCCCATCTAGTACTGAGAAAAGTAAAGATCATCAATTTCGGGAGTGAACATCAAAGTTTTTTAGAAACGTATTTAGTTTCATTCATAGGGCATGTTTGGTTGTAGCTTATTAGCTTTAGCTTTCAGCTTATTTGTTTAAAAACTGAACAAAGTTTGGCTAATCAGTTTTTAAGTTTTGTTTATTTGCTGTTTTAGTCTAAATATGCTAAAAACTTTAAGTAGGATGTATGCAACTTTTTTCTTAGTTAGATATAAGTTAACTTATCAGTAACCAAACGAACCCATACTTTAATTGCTTTTAGTGAATTTTCTAAACGGTGTTGTCTGAACAAATTTGCTGGAGAGTAATATTATATCTACTGATGTATATAAACTATAAAGTTAACAAACTCGTACGTGGCAGCATTTTGTGTGTCGACATTTTTCTTAAAAATAGCATCTATGGATTTCATGCACAATATGTTGTCAAGTAAAAGTTAATACACTTTCAATATTTGTACGTGAATCATTTAGCTTTATTTTTTTTCTTTTCAACTAAGAATTGATAAGATGACAAATAAAATATCTGATTTGAACCAATACAATGCAGATTGTGCAGGGCAATGGGCGGTGCAGAGAAAGTTGAAATTGAATGGGGAAACCATTCTCTGTCTAACAGAGTTGAAGAAGCTGTTCAGGCCATTATAAATTTCGTCAAGAGAGACGGGCCCAGTGGCTGGGATGATCCCTGGAATTAGCTGATGCAGAAATTTTTGGTACAAGTTTATGCTTTTCATCCTCTTTTTTTGTATTATTTTTTTTTATTTTTGTGGTTATTACCGTCTGTTTCTATTTCTTGATTCTTTTTCTTCTTATTTTGATTATCCGAAGACCTACATTTTCAGCCAAGTTATTTTTTCTATGAAAGCTGAATGAGTTCTAGTTAGTCATAGTTTCGAAGGAACAAATCTATTGTTTGGCAATGCTTTGTTTGGAATTATATCAAACAGAAAACTCGGCTGTAAAATGATTGATTTAATTCTTGAAACTCGGCTATGTTATGCTAAAATTTGTGCAGTGGGTGAATATAATTATTTCTAAGTTATGGGTTGGGTATGGATGCTACCCCAAGATGGAAGGCTCCGATAAGATTATGGTTGGTTAATTAGGATAAAATTACATTAGCATATTGGCATGGTGCTCGGATACTTTGATGAAACGATGTTCGGAAGAAGAGCTGATTTAAATTGAAATCAAAATTGATGCCAATTTGTAATATTATAGTGGTTCTTTCTTTTAGGGTTCTCACAGGAACAAATCTAATGGAGATGGAGTTGGGTCTGTAGCTCAGAGAATTAGAGCATGTGGCTATGAACCAAGGAGTTGGGGCTTTGATCTTTCCTTGCCCGCAACGGGACAAAGGGTCTTTTGCTCTTAGGGGTGGGGAAATCACGATTGGGAAGCGGACGAAAAGTTAATTGAACTTTTGTGATCACAAAAATCTTTGAAATTTTAGTTTGAAAATAAGGTGAAAGATGACATTTCTTGTGAAAAACCCATTGATGTCCAATTAAGCATGAAAAACGTGTTTAGCTAGCATGCACCAAATCCACTAACTAGCATTGCCGACTTCAACTGATGGTGCTATACAACTTTGGAAGTTCTCTCAATGCAATAATTATTTTTCTTGTAAAACATAAGAATTATTGTATTTAAAAAAAAAAATACAACGGAGCAACATATTATTAATATTTTTAATTAAAATTAGTTGTGGCAAATTATTTTCATTTTATATTAATCTTATCTTCAAAGCACAATAATTCTGAAAAAAAAATTCTTGTGCATTATTACAAGAAAAATATTTATTGTATTGGAGCAAACCCTTCAACTTTATGTATTTATTACAAGTAGTTGTTAAGATCCATTGAAACCTATAGAATTTTACCAATTTTACAAGCAATTGAATTAGTTGAGTTCACAACTTCACCTATAAAACAAATCATGTAGTAATCTAGCTCACAAGTCACAATTCAACCAATATATGAAAAACAAACTAATTTACTTTATTGCTCATCTTCCCTTCAAAGGCCAATTTGGTAAAATTACAAGAGGTTCCTTGCACAAGTGAGTAAAAACGAAAAGAATAAAAACAAAAAATTTGCAGTATAACTACGGTGCTAAATATAAACACCTTTTGGATCAGTTTGACATTATTTCCTGAGCTAAAGTAATATTACCTCATTATTTACAATTTAATACTCATACACCTATTTTATATAAATTTATGTACCAAGCTAATGTGATACTGATAATGTTTGGCAATCTTAGGGATTGTTCAGTTATAAATAACTTTAAGCTCACATATTTTGTTCAGTAATTAATGTAAATTTTCGGCGGGAATATGACTGTTCATGATTTATTTTGTTGACACTAAATGTTACTATGGAGTAGTTAAATCATTTCTGACAAAAATGGTTTATTCACATTGACAAGCTACTGATGGGTACTGGTTTTCATTATTCAAGAGTATTCTCTCTCCGAAAATTATTTTTCTTCTACTTCCTACATCCATAAATTAAAAAATCGATTTGTTCAACATATAATTTTTTATATAAAAATCAAAAAATAAATTTTTAAATTTGAATTTAATACCGATGTCTCTGCATAACTTTTACCTTATTCATGATTCTTATAATTATATAAAAACAATAATACCAATTTATTTAATTTTAACAATGATTACATGTCCAAAAATGAAAATGGAAAATTTTTTGGGACAATTTAATAAGAAAAATTGTTCTATTATTTGTACTCCAAAGGAGTAATTTGTAAGAATTAATGTATTTTTAGACAAATTACTATACGCTACTAATATTTTTAATTTATTTATTTTTTAAAAATTAGTTACAATAAATTACTCTCAATTTGTAGTGATTTTGTCCTCCAAACATAGTAATTCCAAAAGAAAAAAACAATTGTACATTACAAGCAAAATATTTCTTGCATTGGGAGCAAATCCAACCAAGAGTTCTTTTGCCATCGCTTTCAACAGAATTATAGAACAGAAGAGAAATGAATCATCACCATCATGATTAAATATCATGTCAATAAGTTCAAAAAATAAAAATAAATTAATAAATAAATAAGAAATTGCAAAGGTTAAAAACTTAGGTGGATTTGTAATGTACCAATTGTAAAATTCTCAAAATTTACCCACATATCTTGCATAAATTTCGAAACTGAAGGGGGTGGATAGTGATAATTTTAAGAAATAGGACTGAACAACAACTCTTTCAACAAAAGCTATTTATAAAAATTAAATAAAATTATTTTGGCATTACAATCATACAATATAAAACGAAAAAAGCAAGCTATGTACGAGTGCAAAGTGTTGCATATACAATCACCATTTGCATAAAATACGAAAATATTAGTGAGAAATAATCCTTGGAGAAAAAAAAAAAAAAAATACTATAGCACACAAAATTGTTGTATTGAGGGGGATTTCAAACTATAGATGATGCCCCTTGAGTAAAAATTGAATCAAAGCCAAACACATAACAATAAATAGAAAAAAAATATTTTAGATCACAAATTTCGATAATTTATTATACTAAAGGCGACATAAAATAGAGTAATGAACAAGAGATCCATAGTTTGGTTATCAACTTGTCCAAATCTACAAACTTATAAACTCACTTGAAATAAACTCACTTGAATCATCACACAAAACATATTTGGCTTCTAAGGACTTGAAAACTAAAATCACTCGAGTATCTAATCGTTGGTAAACATTCTAACTTAAATTAATACTCGTATCTCAAAAAAGGGTTCATCACGAACATATCGAAAACCCCTTTTCAGCCATGAACTAGGCCGCAAGATAAAGCCATAAGGAGGATAGCGGCTTCCTTCTCGTCTTGAGGGAAGACTTGGTGAAAAGCCAAATTCTTGCTTAAGCTTATCAAGAAGTCCTCAAAGCAAAGCTTGTTTTTCCTCCCATTATTGTTGCTAGGTTTGGACTTTTTCTTGCACGGTGTGATTTGGGAGTTTGTTTTTAATCTCTTGTCCTTTTGTTGCACCGTAGGCTTTGAGGGTAGGGTGCCCTCAGCTGCCACAGTGGTGCCATTGGCAGCTGCCATGGCAGCCGCCAGAGCCCGTCGCGCCTTCCTTTGCCGAATTCCGCAAGCATTGCAAAGAGACTGCACCACCAAATGAGAAAATGGGTGATGATTGTGTTGACAGATTAACAAATTTTAGAAAGAAATAATGTTGCTACATAATTTTCAAAAGAAAATAATATTGATTGTCCCAGATTTTTCATATTTGAAAGTTCAACAAATTAGCATTTTGAACTCCTCCTCCTCCTCGAAGCATTTTGGTAACCATTTTGAAAATTGCATGAATATCATACGAGTATATATTTTTAAAGAACATAAATTTTAAAATTCGAAATGTTAAGATCACATCATTCTGTAACAGATAACAAGAAGTCTATTATGTAGTCGTGGCAGTTTGATCGTAGACTAACCATCTCACTCTTAGTAGATAACACCACTTAACCTCGTATCACTAATGTTACTAATGGAGTGACATTTTTCGTGTTATCCAAATAGATATGTACAAAATGGTCATTGGTAACTATTTTTGGAAAACATAAACTAAGATCCAAAATATCCAAATGCCACCAGCATATGCCTTTTGTAAGTTTAACATACAACAAAAGTGCAAAAATTAAAAAATGAATTATTTAAGCCAAATTATATAACTTTTATTATTTAGCTATTTTACTATTTAAGATCAGAACATACCTTAGGGCCTCTAGGCCCACTTCTCCAAAGAGGGGTCTTTGTAGTGTTACAATCGGAACAAACCCTAATCGGAGTGCTAAATGAGACGTTGCTACTATTTTCGGTAGTTTCCATTGGAGACGATGATCCTAGTTTATGATAATCTTCAAATTTAATCGGTGGATCAATTGGCGCTTCTGTGGCCGTCCGATCGGAACCCATCATCTTACGAACCAACCTCAATTTTGTAGGCAACCACTTAGTTGGAATAGTTTGGTGATGACGGCCACGAATTTGATTTCCTTGTTCGGTATCGTTCTTCCAAAGGCATGATTTTACCCCATGATCGTTCGATGATCCGCCTTCCAAAGCAAAATTATTGGCCTAAATTACAAAAATAAAATTTTATTTTATATGATCATGATCATCGATCACAATCGGAGAATTAATTGTGTTCCATATTAACCGCAACAAGTATACAAAAATGGTGTGACTCGTGAAGGGATGGGCTTATAATTTCAAAGAACTAACATTCATTCATCATTCTTGTGAACTTTGAACTACAAAAGTCAATTAGTATCAACATTTACTTAAGTATTGTGTATTGAAGACAAAAAAAAAAATGCATGCTCACAAGCTAATGTTTATAAAAATTTAAATATAGCTTTTTTTTTTGGGCAAATTGTAGGGCTAAAACCCGATATCATATAGTTGAGAATAAAAATTAACAACTCACTTTATAATTAGGAGCTAAATACCGTGTTGTATATATATATGTATATATGTATATACCTCTTGTTGATATTTTAGATGGTGTGCTTCTCTTGGATAATATGATCCTTGATCTTGCATGCTAGAGTAGCTCAAAACATGAGTTGAGATAGTAGATGAAGAAGGTTGAGTTTTTTGATTGAAGAGTTGAAGTTTGTAATCATGATCACCAAGTTTCATATGATCATGACAAGAAGTTGGAGTCATGGATGAGTGAGAGAGAGAGAGAGAAATGGGAGAGAGATCTCTTTACAACAAACGAATAATAGATTTGATAAGGTGAGTGGTGAAGAGACAAAAAGGGCAAAGGGGATAACTAAAAGGGACTAATGAGGAAACTCTTTTAAAGGAGAAAGAAAAGACCTAAAGGCATCCACGTGACTTCATAATACCCAAACAATTATTTGTTCATAAAGACAAAAAACAAATGAGAGAGACTATGGAATGTAACCACAAACCCTTATTTAGAAGAAAACCTTATCTACAAAAAATTACATCTTAATTTCACCACTTGATATGGCGAACCTAAAATGGCAAGTTAAGATGATAGCCACATGAACCACCAAATTATAAATTATTTTAACACACTTGTAGCGCATCAGTGGTGGAGCCAGGAGAGGGTAGAGGGTGGTCACAACCACTATTGACCCTGGAATTTTGATAGAATTTGTATGTAAAATTCGAGATTGTTTAAGATTTCTGTTACGTGGTTCCCCCAATAAGAGTTTTTTGCACCCCCATATAAAACAGATGGGCTCGACCCTCCTACCAAAGATTCTTGGATCCGCCAATGGCAGGGACCTAAAATCTTTGCGGGTTAACATTAATAGGTGGACATGTAAAGGCGTTTAGGGGAATTCTAGGCTGGCTCCAATGCTAGCAAGCTGCTATAACGGATGAGTTATCAAAGTCGAAGTTAACCACTCATTTCACATCGCTTGAGTGAGATATGGGTTGTGCTATATCAGTAATATCTTTTATTAAATATTAAACACTTTTAACTCCAAACGGGTTAGTTTGAACATTGTAACTCAAAATTTTTGTGTTGTAATTATTTTGAAGAATAACTTCAACCAAAGGAAACAAAATCATATTTTATCTGGAGACAATACAACAATGGTATATAAAAACAAAAAATAGGGACTTAAGCACCCTTCTTTAATACCCATGAATTTGTGAGCAAATAGATAACTTTGTGTCATAAAAAAAATTTAGATAATTTACCAACTTTAAATATCGAAACATAGAAACATTCACTTATTTAGAAATATCTCTATTTGTTTAAATTCACTTAGAAAACTAGCTGTGAAAACTTAAATAAATGTCATTCCGTTGCAATAATTATAAGACACTAGAATATGTGTAAGTATGTTCATTGATTTTTAATGATTGGCCCGTGAATATGTCACATTATCCAACAGTCAATGTCTGATCATTTATTATTTTTCTATCCTTGTTTTTTTAATTCCAAGAAAAAATTGTGCTTCATCCAAAATAAGATTTTTCTGATTATTGTAATTTTTTTTTAATTTTACCCATATTATTATTATTAAATTTCTAACTATTTCACACAAATAAAAAATTAAATAAAGGGTACTTGGATAAAAATGAACTTATTAATATTCGTGCAACAAATTCGAACGACAGTTATTCTGAAGGGATCTTCTAACCATGGCCCACGCGTACATATTTTCAATAATGTGTCGATCACGTGAACTAATTATTTATTCTATTTTTTTAAAGCATAGTTTTAGAAAAAAATTCTGTTTTATTTTCAGTATTATTTTAAAAATTAATAATACATTTAATTTTTTTTTATTTTTACCGACGTTATCCCTACTAAATCTATAATCATTCCATACAAATTAAAAATTTAATAAAAGATATTTAGGTAAAATGTACTTATTATTTGTTTTAAACTAAGACTATTTAATAATTTTTTAATTCGTTTACTCCTTTTGACCCTATTTTTTAAGGGATTCATCACGCATCCAATTTTTTTTTGCTATGTGACTTAAATTCATTTATTCCCTCCGTTCCTATTTTGTAAGCTCGTTTGATTGATCATAAAAAAAAATAATAATAAAAATTCGTTAACATAGTTAAAGCATTAAATCACATTTATTTTACTAATATTCCATATTGGGGATATGGAAAGATGTAATTCTTAATAGAGTGTACATTAAACGAGGATATCATTTGTAATAATTTTAAGAAATGTTAGTGTACTATAATTTGGGACAAACAGAAATAAAAAGGCTGCCTATTAAATAAGGATGGAGGGAGGGTCATTTTATCTTAATATTTTTATCAATTTGAATTTAAAAAAAAGTGTCGTCAAACTAAGAAACCATCCCCTTTTTTTAATAAATTACGTACTAACAATGTGACAGTTTTAGTTTTGAGAACTATTTGTAGAATTAAGGATGCTATATATCAAACAATAAATGCATTGAAATTACTAAGGTGCTATCCACTGCATAAAATATTGCAATTTTAGGGACGAACTTTTTTGTGACAAAAGTTAATTTCCATTGTTTAGCGACCGCCACATGTTGGTTCAAAATACTTTTAGCAACAATTTTTTTTTTTCACTTTTTAGAACCTAATTACAACTTAATTTTCATTGCCAAAAGTTTTAGCTAGGGTAAACGTTATTTTAGTAGTTGAAATCCTTGTAGATAATAATTAATAAAATTTTCACTAATTCTATAATATACATTTTCACATATATATATCTAGAGACCGTTGGATATGTGTGTGTGTGTGTGTATATATATATATCTCCGTGTCCAGAGTAGTATTGCCAAACTACATTAATTTTGTTAACAGGCTACAAACAAATATTGCCACCTCATCTTTGCCCACACCATTAGTATATATTGACATGAAGAATTTATAACCTTTATCATCTTTTGATTTAATTAATTAATTTTTTTTTTATTTTTTTACTATTATCTCTCAACATTTTGATATGTGAAAACCGTAAGATCACACAATTTTCTGTGAGTCATGTCCGGCACATAAAATAGCTAATTTACACAAAGAAAGGATACGATATAGGTCGGTTTAAAATACTCATTAGTGACATGGAGTGTTACTGGATCAATGCGGATAGAATGGACCAACGAGTAAGAAAGGACAATCTATAAGTCCAATTAAAATTATTGATAGATTTCAAGAGAAGCCAGACAAATGCTGATAGAGCATGGCTATTATATTAAAATGATCAACTTTGATCAAATCTAGATTGCACCGTTCATATATATAAAGTAACTAATTGAACACCCGTTCTCTGTAAGACGATATTCAAGTATGAGTTTTAATTATGAAATTTCATTAATTGCGTACATATATACAATGTAATTTGCTTGCTTCTCTCAATTACATAGTTTTGCAATTGAGTATAGCTTTCTGTTCTTTCTTAATTCGCTTTTGGTTACATATAGTAGTCGGTATAGCAGAAGAATAAAAGCACAAATATATATGTTAGAGAAAATACTAGAAACAAATAGTAAATATGTTTTCTTAGTCACTTTTAAACAAATAAATTAATTTATTTTTGTCTAAGAAAAAAATCGATGTATCCAATTTAAAATTTTCAGCCTATTTAGATTAAAATAATAAATAAGCTCCGATTAAAAAATGGGTAAATAAACATTGCTTAGCTTTTAAGAAAGAAAAGTAATAAGATGTAACTTATAATTGAGCTGAAACCAAACAATCATTGAGTAATCAAACCTGTGCAGTAATAATAGAGATTTGACAGTTGGGAATTTGTAGCGTGAAAGGAACCTCATCATCATCACATGTTACACACAATATATCTTCAAACTTCATACATATGCTTCTTTTGTTGAATCCTAAAAATAAATTAAACGTAGTGAAAGCATTAATTAGGTATATTAAAAGTGAAATAGTAGTAAAGTAGTAAATTTTATTTAACATTCTTAACTAAATTTGAAATTAAGTTTAAGTAGATCAACTAAAAATGCGAGTTGGCATGCCAAAGATTTATTTATAAGTGAACTTGGATGAATTTACTTTAAAATAAAGTACTAAAAAGCCATTAAAAAAGCTTCCCTTCTCGCATGTAGAAAAGAAGATACTCATATAAAAATAGAATCTAGTATTGATGAAACCCTAATATCCTTTTTAAATTTTTTAAAATATTCTTCACCTAGGGATGTGAAGCATTACTTCATTGCTCTGGCATCCGTGCAATGGCTCACTCTAATGAACATGCCAATCTTTTCTCTTAAAATCTATGAGTAATTTTAATTTGATCTATAATTAGTATGTCTTATAACATGATGGCTAATAATGCTTCATGTATAATAGAGTATCCATTTTTTTGTTCAAATCACACGGGCCTACGTGACTTTGATATCAATCATCGAGATCAGCTAGGCATATCTCACCCTTGAAATCAACTTGCAAAGAGAGATTAACCAATTGATTATGTATTAATTATAAACCACATGTTTAATTAATATAGGATCTAGTATGATATGCACATGACTAATATCATAATGGAAGTTTATTAGAGTTCTCCACCGCTAATGAAAGTGAAATAGGAGACCTCAAACTTCTTACGAAAATATATATTAATACAAAAAATCAAAGAACGAGAAATAAAGAAGATACAGAGATTTGTTGACCCAGTTTATCAATATAATTACGTTTGGGGGCACTAAAGTCAGAAGTAACTACTAGAAAATGAGAAATTTGCAACCGAATTTTGGAACGGAATAAATACAGTCGTTAATTAGAGGCTGTTTAGAAACGGATTTTTTTTTATCAGTTTTAGCCACCATAAAACTACGGAAATCAGTCGCTAAAATTAGCGACGAAAATTTCGGTCTTAAATGTAAGGTGGGAAAATATACTGCCACAATTGCCAACTAATTGGAACCCAAAACTTAAACCAAAACAATCAGTTCCTAATCAGTCTCAAAATTGACTAATTAGCAACCGATTTCCAACGAAACTAGTTCGTTTCAAATCAGTATTAAATTGTGGTCTTTAATCGGTCTCTAATAATTCTGTGCCTAATCGATTTCTAAATGTTTTAGAATTCCAACTAATTGGAGACGGATTTCCAACGAAACTAATACGTTTCAAATCAGTCTCAAATTTTGGTCTCTAAATAATTTTGTGCTTCATCGGTCTCTAAATTATTTCCGTCGCTATTTCGTCCCTATATTATTTTCTTAATAACTCGGTTTCTAAATCGTCTCCAATTCTACTTCGGTTGTTATTCCATTGCTTAAACATGCACACATCCCAACATTCTGCCTCCCTCTCATATATCATACACACTTAAGTGTATATTATGTTTTCCTTATATGTATCTTCTTCTTCTTCACTTTCTCTGTAATCATTCCCTTTCTACTATTTGCAATTGTTCCCACTACTAGAGTGTGATCTTCTATCATCTTGATTGGTATAAACTTGTTATCTTAATAATTTATTGTAATTAATTTTCTTAGATTTTAAGCTTTTAGAAATGTATATCATTGTGTAGACACACGAATTTTGATTTTGTGCGGTTACACATTGATTTGTACAAATCTTATCACATAAAATTAATTAATTTTCATGAATGACTAATTTAGTTAGTACTATGTATATTAATGGTATATGTGTTATTGTTGTTATTAGCTTTCTTAGATTTTAGGATTTAAGAAGTTTAAATCATTATTTTGCACAAATTATATTACAAAAAATTAATTAATTTCCATGAGCGGCTAATTTAGTTAGTAATGTGTATAATATTTCTTGTTATTAACTTTCTTAGATTTTAAGCTTTTAGAAGTTCCCCTTGGTGCAAAGATGGTTATCTTTAATAATGAAGAGGTGGGGTGGGGTGGGGTGGGGATCACAGCAAACATTGAGGCCCAACAAGAAGTATCAAAGTCAATTTTGTAAGTAATTTATGAATGACCTCTTTTTCAAGCAAGTAACTTCCACATGAGCTCTATTTAAGTTTAATTTTTGTATCTCTAAGGTTGTGAACAAAGTGTACAATATTCAAGTTGGGTTTTTTGACCTTTCATCCACAAGAACCCTACAAGCATCCAAAGAGCCACACACTTCAACCTACTTTATAATTGGCATGCAATCGAAACTATTATACAGATTTCTTAGGAGCTAGTCATTCATAAATAACAAGGTATCAATTGTGAAACTAATGGTTCATTTTTGTTCATGAATGGAAACAAAGAAACTAAAGCATTGCCTTTGAATCTTGAGCAAAATTGGAAAATTTTATCTTATTTATAAGTAGTCTCCCCATACATTTTTGTAATGTTCTAGTAGTATCATGAATTAAAAAAAAGACAACAAGATCTTCAAAGAGATGTATTCTTTATGCATCTATTGTGTCCTTCAAATTCAATAACTGTTGGAAGTGCCTCTGGTTGTATAAGTTTCTAATTATTTTTAGAAGTTAGCTTTCTTGTTATTAATCTTTATATCATTGACATTTTTTGTTTTATTTTATAATTGTAATAATTAGCTAGCTTTTTTTATAATCTACCAAATGAGCCCATAATATTTATGTCAAAACAATTTGGAGCCACCTGACAAGTGCTCTAGGAAGATCACA
>MKEJ01041008.1:0-11627 GCA_001753735.1 Embelia ribes
AATTTGCAATAATACCTAGACAAAAAAACCTAATTAGCAATTCATAATATAAGCCAAAAATTGCAACTTCAAACAAGTTACATATTACACACACACATTTATATACACAGAGATATACATTTATATAAACCCTAATTATATACATATCACACACAGACACATTTATATAAACCCTAATTATTTTACAAATATATAGACAAAGATATATATATACATATATATATACCTTATGGAACCGAGGAGAAATGAGTGGAAAGGTAGTAATGAGGAGAGGGTCACGGGGATGGGAGAGAGAGGGTGGCGAATAGCGATCGCAGGAGAGAGGGAGAACAGTAGTCGGGGGGAGAGAGGGCGAACGGCGGCACGGGGAGATGAGAGAAAGAGATCTGTGGCAGAGAGAGAGAGATCTGTGGTGGGGAGAGAGATCGGTCGGGCGGAGAGAGGTCGGTCGGAGTCGCAAGGAGAAAGAGGGAGGGGAGTTGAGAAAGAGAGGCTTCGCGGCGTATATAGATCACACACACACACATGCCAGTCCTAATGGCGTGGGTTGTACATAGATCACAAACACACACGCCACTCCTAATGGTGTGACTTGTTTTTTTTGTTTACAAACGCCACTCCTAGTGGCGGTTTTAAGGTTTTAATTTTTTTAAATTATTTTCTAGCGACGTTTGTTTTGTTCAGTATATACCCGCCGTTGGGAATGGCGGGTAAATAAAAAATGTCGTTACCAATGGCGGCTTTAAAAAAGTGGCTGGGTTTGGTAAATAATTTTAAAATAGGCAATATTTAGTAAAAAGTTATAAAAAAAGGCTTATTTTGATATTTTTCTCTAGCAAGTAGTTATGTATTACGATTCATACATGTGCACGAATAACTAATATACTAACATGTCAAAAATTGTAAGTCGGTTGTAATGCTCTAAGTTAGTCGTGCCAATAGGAATAAATGATCTATCAGACGTTGACTCTCAAAAAACAAGATCCCTAGGTGGCCGATTTCCTAGCACATCTCATTCACACAACATATGGAGTGCGAAATGACATAAGTGGTCGATACCCCTCACCTACTAAGGAAATAGACTAATTTGCACATCCTCTCATCTCTTACAATTATTACACTCGTCACCTTTTAGGTCTAGAAATAATTAGGGATGCAAATGAATCAAGCCGTTCATGAACAATCTTGAGCTCGGTTCGTTAAAGGCTTGGCTCTAGCTCGTTCATTTACTAAATGAGCTGAGCCTGAATAATAAAATAGGACTCATTAAATAAATGAAGATTGAACAACTTCCAGCTCGACTTGTTAAAGGCTTGGGCTCATTTGATTCATGTATATATATGCATATATTTCATATTAGAGGTATTATTTTACCTATGTAAACGCATATAATTCACTTTGAATATAGGAAATTAAAAAGAAATAACTCATTTTATTACTTAATAGATACTTTTTTTAATAAATTTGTTGCTTTGTAATTATAATATTAAGTTGAAATAGTTATTAATATTATAATTATTTGATATATCCGCTAGTACATAGTATTTAGTTGGCAATTTTACAAGAGATTCAAGTAATTGATTTTTATTTAAATGTTCAATAGAACAATAACAATTAATATCTATATATATATATATAAACGACCCAATACACAAAATAATATTTATAGGATTAAAATAATCAAAATATTTGTGAACAGGCTCGTATGGGCCAAGCATGAAAAAAAAATAGGGCTTTTTAAGTAAACAAACCGAGCCTGATCAGACCCTCTAAAAAACAAGCAGAGTCAAAATAGAACAAAGGCTCAGCTCGGCTCGGCTTTATTTGCAATCCTGTAATTCAATATCAGATAAGTAGTAGTGATTCAATAAAACTTGCATGAATTCTACATATGACGGGATTGACAAAATGATGAATGATGTTATGCTGATTCAAAGAACTCGAGTTTAAAACAAAAACATATAGTGATACTTCTCAAAATTAGTAAATGTCAAGATCAATAAATCAAATAATAATTGTGTGTATTAATAATAAGAAAATCAATTATATAACATATACAAGATCTATAGTGTAACGATATAATTATATAGATGATAAATTCTAAGACTCGCCTTCAAGTTGGAGCATAAAGGTATGTAATGCCCAATTTGCCAGTTAAAAACCGATAAAGTTCCCGACCTAGAGGTTTCGCATATAATATATCCTAACACTTCCATTGAAGTTGAAGCATGAATGTCCATAACCAACTTCCCAGTAAAGAACCGATAAAGATTTCAATCTAGAGGCTTCGTAAAATATCAGCGAACTATGATGCAACTGGAGTATAAAATAGAGTAAGGAAACCAAACTAAAGCTTTCAGCAAATAAAATAACAATCAATTTCAATATGTTTGGGGCGCTCATGAAAAATCGGATTACATGTTATTTGAATAGTAAACTGATTGTCACAATATAATGAGATATGTTAAGGCGGAGAAAATCCCAAATAGAAAAGCAAAGCAACTAACCAAACAAGGTCATATGAAGCAGTAGCCATAGCTCTATACTTTGTCTCAGTCGAAGAAGGAGAAATTGCATCCTGTTTCTTTGAGCATTAAGAAATAAGAACCAAGAAGATAAAATAACTAATGGAAGAATGTCTCGCAACCGTGCAACTAGCCCAATTTGAATTAGTACAAGATGTAAGATAGAGATCTAAATCAGTAGGAAAAAATACTATTGCCTGGAGAACCCTTAATGTACTAAATAATATGATAAAGGGCATGAAGATTCATATTACACGGAGTCTGCATATACCAAAGCAATTAATTGCAAATGAAATATATGGTTGAGTAATAGTCAAATAAATGAGTCTCCTAGTTAGACGACAATAAATACTAGGATCTGCCAAGGGTGTCCCCTCATTGGAACTAATAGCAAGTATGCTCTACAGAAAAATCAACCAGGTGTACCCAACTGTCCTAAATGAGAAATAATATCCATAACATGTTTCTACTAAGAAATAAATATACACATGGGGCATCTAGCGACCTCCAGAGCAAGAAAGTACGAAAGAGGACCCAAATCCTTATTGCGAAGGCGATCAACAAAACCACTTTAGCAGTCAATATGCTACTCGGATCGTTATCTGCTATAGGGATATCGTCAATATCGACAAGAATATCAATAAAAGAATGTCCAATAAAACGAATAAATAACAAATGATCCAAATGCGATTGCCTGTAACTAGCAAAAGTAAACACCAAAACAAGTTGAATACCGGTTATGAGATGCTTGCTTAACTCCAAATAAAACTTAAATAAACGCAAAGCATGAGTCTCCCCTAGTCGTACATAATCTAGAGGTAGAGTCATATAGATCTCCTCATCCAAATCACCATATAAAAAGGCTTTGTAAACCTCCAACTGGTGGAGTTCCTAATGGCGAACTGCAGTAATGGAAATCAAGTATTTGACAATAACCAACTTTGTAATAGGAATGAAGATATAATGAAAATCATGTCCCTCAACTTGGATATAACCTTTAGCGACAACGCAAGCCTTAAAGTTCTCTATAGATCTATCTATACGCAACTTAGTCTTGTAAACCCATTTATTTACAACTAATGGATTTCTTACCTGGATGTGATTCACCAAATACCAAGTCTAATTATCTTCAAGTGCACAAAGTTTGGATTCCATAACTTTACGCCAGTGTGAATATTATATATCCAAATAAGAGGTAGGATCAAAAATAGCAAAAATAGAAGTAAAAAAAGAAAGATAAGAAGTGAAAAAAAAAGATCATTAGATACGAAAGAAAAAAGAGGATGTATCATACTCACATACTTGGGCGGCACGACCGAGAGAGCACATACGCCAGGGAGTAAGGCAAGGCAATTATAATCCAAAAGGTGTAAGGTTTGGGCAATAGTGTGTAGGGGAAGAGTACAAGTAGTTGTAGGTGGGGCATGAGTAACCAGTGAGGAAAGGTGCAGACGGTGTTAGTATAATCGAATTTGGTGTCGGTAGGGTGCGGGTAAGTTGGGGTGGTTGAACCAAGTTGGGGGAATCCAATTGAACTGAGCTAAGAATAATTGAATCGATTGTTGCTAGTTGAACCGACTTTAATTTAGTAGGAATATGGGCAGGGTTATGGGTTTGGTTTAGGTCATTGATTGGGTTAGGGGCATCTTAGTTATTTCGGACTAGCAGTAATGGGCTGATATACATTAGGCTAAAAATATGTTAGGTTGGATTGATAGTGATAGGACAAGTAGAGTCGGATATCTCACGATGCTTATAAGGGAAAATATTTTCATGAAAAGTTTCATCACGTGAAATTATAAACTTTTTATTTTCTATATTACAAACACAATATGACTTATGTGCAATGGAATAACCAATAAAAAAACAATTTGTAGCCCAAGGTTGAAATTTGTCACGGCTTGTCTTGAAAGTATGGACATAACAAAGGTACCTAAACACTCAAAAATGATCATATGGAAGTAGAGTTTTTAAAAACCAAAAATACGGAGTATTACCTTATAAAGATTTAGATGGGGTATGACTAATTATGTGAACTACAGTAAGAATGCACTTACCCCAAAACAAAAGTGGTAAATTAGCATAAAAATATAAACAACGTGCAATATTAAGAATAAGTTGATATTTAAGCTTCGCAACACCATTTTGTTGTGGGGTGTCGTCATAAGTAAATTCGTGAATAACTCCATAATTATTAAATAATTTGACAGTGTCCGAACACGTTTTAAATTCCTGACCATTACTTGTGTGAACATGACAAACTGAAGTATTATGTTAATAATGCACCACGAAAAATAAATAAATAAGTAAAAAGTAATTTCAAATTTATAACGCATAAGATATATCCAAGTAGGATGCAAGTACTCATAGAGCCAGTGGGCTAGTTGGGCAGGGCAACAGGCTGCGGCTAGAGCTGTTGTGTTGTTGCCTATTTCTTGGACGCCCACTGCTATGTGTTGCATCGGGTCGGGTCGGGGCATGTTACTTTAACTAGTACTTCTCCTGCTTGACCTATTACTCAACATTGTATTAGTATGAGAAGCAACAAAGGCACTATTATGTCTATTATCTGCAACCACCATGTTAACACCCCATTGATTTTCATCGTTGCACATCAATGAATAAACTTTACATAATTCTGGTAGTGGAAGTATAGCCAAAATTGAGTTACGTATATTGTGAAAAGATTTGTTTAAACCAACCAAAAACTTGAATACCTTAAGTGCAAAAACCTTAATAGCAGTTGTTTTTTATGCGTTATATATGCACATGTTACATGTACACAACTCTGATTGATCAAGAAGGCTAAGTTCCTCCCACTAAGCCCTGAGAGCGGTATAATATTGTGTCACCATCTATATGCCCCCATGTAACTCACCAATTTCTTACTCTACGATAAATCTCAGAACTGCTATCCTGTGTAAATCTAGTCTACAATTTCTTCCATAACTAATAAGCAGTGTTGCAATAGGATAAATCGGGAGTAAAGGTCGGATTAATACAATTAAATAGCCATGAGAGTACTGCATTGCCACTTCGATCCCATACCTCAACTATAAGAGCATCGTCCCTAGGGCGAGGAATCAAACCAGTAATGAAACCCAAGTTGTTCTTGGCATTGAAGACAAGTTGCATTCGAAAAGAAAGGGAGAAGAGAACAAGTTTAGGACAATCAACAGGATGAAGGTAATAAGAGGAGGTAGAATCTAAAAAATATGGATGAAAAGATAGAGGTAGCAATAGAGGTAGGGCTACCTGTTTTGGTAAAATTTGTAGCCATGGGGAATAACTAATAAGAGGAGTATGATTAAAGATGAGAAATGAGGGGGGGAAACCCAGCAGATGGCCAGTTAGAAGGCTGGAAATCGACGGCAAAAAGGAGGGAAGGGGGGTGGGGGGCGCAAGTAATCAACTTAAGGATTTGTTAGGTTGTTCAAAGATCGACGACTCTGATATTATGTCAATATCAATGAACCAATTAATAATTTTGTGTATTGATAATGGAAATTTACATCAATTACACAACTTATACAAGGATCTGTTGCGTAATGATATAATTACATAGGTGGTACATCCAATAATATATCCTAACGGTAAAAGTTTATGAAAAATAAAAAAACCGAGGCTACAATGGTTCATAGTTTAAGTCTAAAACCTGTTCTTAAAAACATGAAACTCTAATCAAGAAAAATTATAATGATTTAAAGAGAGTGCTTAATTGCTTTCTGCAAATGTTAGTTTCCGTTCTTCCATTTCCTTCCCCTGATTTGAATCCAAATAGACAAAAGAAAAGAACCTTAAAACCACTAGAAATTAGTCAAAAGTGTTCTGAGAGAAGCATTATGGGAAAAAAAATTATGAAATTGCTTGCTACACCAATCTCGAAAAGCATGATCCTATGGGGGGTTTTTTTTTCGAAACTTGGAAAAGAAAATTTGAAAAACTACCCTCTCTAAAATCTACAATGATAACGATCTTATAAAATCTATGGGTTCGGACTTGTGTTGGCTAAAAGTATTTTCAAATCTTAGTTCATCGTTAACATCTTAATGTATGTATATAAATCGCTTTATTATTCTTATTATTCAAAAAGGTTCATTATTTGATCCACCTTTCTTTTGCTTAGTTGGTAAATCATATCCAACTTCAACGACTAGACTGGAAATTCATAATGCTTCCTAAATTTCATGTTTTTCAGTGGCTGTTTTAAAATTCGAGCCGTGCTCTAAGCTTTTTCACTTTCATTATGTCTCTAATAGTTGTATGAGTTACTAGTGGTATCTTTTTCGATATAATCAAAATATGATTACTTTTTAATTTTTTAGATAGAAGGACGGTTGATTTGTTCTTAATATTTTAACTTTGTAACTGTTAATTCTGTTGTAACAAATATATAATTGATCATCTCTATCATCTTATTATTGCTGCTCTAAGATCCATTTGAACATTTCAAAATTATGAATATATAGTAAATAAGTTACTTAAAAATATAATCATAATTATTTTTTTTTTAAAATCATGTGTAAATGCTTCTTGTCGACCTAAAAGATAGCTATCAGTGTAAATTCCCAAATTCTATAAATTTTCATGATGAATTTATGGCAGTCTCGCCTCTATGATAATATATATTTTTATATATACACATAAAATATTAGTTTGCAAATAAATAATACTTCTTATTTTTAGGAGATTTAAGTAAAAAAATTCTACAAAATAATTGTATGCATACATGTAAAAAAAATTATATGACATATATATGTCACTTATCTTTATTTGATAAATATTTTGCACAATAAAATATAATTTTGATATTAATTTATGATATTATGTTAGTGGGGTAAAGTATTTAATTTTGTAATGGCATCTAATTTATCAAATTATTTATTTATGTATTTTTGGTTTTTAAATAAGTGAAAAGATGCGGATATTTTCGAAACAAAGAATTGAGGAAATCTTTTATTGGTTTCATAAGAGTTACATACATGGATGTCATAATTTAAAAATATTCTTTGATATCTTATTTATTGATGTAATTTTTTTTATTTTTTTTTTATGCATTTTTAGCACCTTCTACAAAACAGTTTTATGATTACCTCTTTAAAAAATTTATATGACGTTTAATATTCTTCAACTCTTAATTTTGGATCCGTTCATGACATGACATTTTCCAATTTTTAATTCTGTATCTATCCCCAACAGGGACACTAGATTATTCAATTTAAATTGTCCCACGCTTGTTAGATTCGTAAAACACGTTTCTCTCTGGTCTTAACTAACATTCCTTTCACATTTGATGAAAAGTTTTTTAAATGTTTTATTTTCTATTAAAGTTTTCATAACATAAAAAATTCTCTTGTTCTCTTTCTTTATTTCTGACTTTTTAATTAGAGATTGTTCATCCACTAATAACGAAATCTAAGGGAAAATGTAAGCATCATGATCAGCTAGATAGTATCACGTTCTCATTTGTATAGAAAGTTAATATTTCTGAAATTTATGTGTATTTGAATTCATAATTTTTCACAAGACAAATAATTCAATACGAATTTTAAAAAGAATCAGAAGGGCTTACCAGATGATCATTGTATTTGGTCATGCTTAAAAACATATTCATCTACTTTTGTTCAATGCCAAATGCATGAAAAAGAAATTATTCCAATTCAATTACTAGATGCATGAAATCTTCAATATTGAGTACAACTTGAGTTCATTATATTTTTAGGAATATTTTTGTGCTTATGGCTAAGCTATCAGCACGTACATTTACATGATAACTTCAACAGTTACATTTTTTTGAAGAGGAAATAACTAAAATAAAATATTTCAACACTCATCTTACTCCTATTTTTTTTTTTTCAAAAAATTGATATATATTGTTGGAGTGTTGACTGATATTATACTTCCTCGGTCAAAAAACTATAGTCCCCCATCAAAAAACTTTTTATCTCAAACATCATTAAATGAGCCCGTTTGCATTAAATTAAGTTTTACAAATTTAGCCCTAACTAATTATTGAATATTAAAATTTTAGAATTAGAAAATTTAGGAATTTTAGTGGCATTTATTATTTGAAAGTGGACATCCGACATCCCAAAATGGCAATATGAATAATAGTTTTTAGACAGAGGAATATGATATTGAATTTTCTTTGAAAATATATTCTAAAAAAATACTAATGTTCAATTTTTATAAACTAGAGGTACTACAAATAGAGATTAACAATAATAAAATATTTAAACAAAAATGTTACACAGAATGAGACTACAACCAACCGTGCAATGTGCAAGATGACTAATACTATTTGATTTTCCCACACGTGTTCCCTGTGCTAGCTAACATGAAAGAACAAAATAATCATACTTTCAGATCTCAGACTAAATATACGTTCTTGCTCACTCAAAGCAAGAAACAAAAAAAAAAAAAAACTAAACTTACGGATTTGTTCGATTGCAGCTTTTAAATAAATAAGTCAACTTATTTAGGCCTAAAGAAAAAGTTAAATATATTTTGCATAAAATATACAGCTTATTTAGGCTAAAACAGTAAATAAGCTCACACAAATGACGACCAACTTTTACAAAAAAAAATTGATAAGTTGGAGCTTATAAGTTCCAATCAAACAAGTCCTACGTTTGGATTTTAATACGTAAAACCAAAAGGGTGTTGGAACTCAATGAAGTTGCTCATAAAAAGCATAAACTCATAAACTAATGGAAAATTTATGGTTTTTCATGTGATTTCATCAGGTTGGAGCTCATAAAAATTATTAATTTTGAGCCAATTTTTATATGGAGTACACATAATATTTTTATTCATTTTTTGGTGGGTTTTAACGCTCGTAATGTGAGTTTCGAAACGGTATACTTTATCGTCAAAAGCCATAAAACAGTATGAAAGAAAATTGACTTCAAAGTGAGATGTTCAAAAGGGGATTAAAGTAAGGTGTATAAATCTTATGGAATTATCCTATATTGACTAAACAAAGACTTCTTCTATTATATAAATACAATAACATGTGCTATTAGAGGTGTAATATAGTGTGATACATGCACATCTAGATGGACGCATCACATGGGCACTCGAGCCGTCCATACGGTCGAGCTGAGCTCGGGCTGGGGCCGACTGGATCAGGGGTCAAGACTCGGGTTGGGTGCAAGTATGTGGTTCAGATCAAGTATTTTAATTAAATACTTTCATAAATTGTAAAAAAGATCCCCGAAGTTGCAGAAATTGCAACAAAGTCGAGAAGTTTCCTTGGATTCCCTTTGGCTCTTCAATTCTATAACTTTCCCATGATCCTATATAAGGTTACAAGACAGTCATTATGTCACACTAATTGTGACTTTATGGCTAAACTAACACCCCCTTGTATGGCTATTAAAAAGGTTATTCTTTAGCCATTTTATATTATTCAGAAAATTTGTACACTAACACAGCAATACATATACTTACAGCCATTTAGGGAAAGAGAGAACCACACCATCAAAGGCTCATCCAGACGCCTTCAGTGCAGCTTCCTTCGAGTCGTAACGAACATACGTTATACCTTGGGAACTCATTGCCAGTACAGGCCAGAAGCAAATTGGTGGTTGGCATGAGTTTAAGGGGATATTGTCATACTGTGGACTCGTTTGAAATTTATTCAATTACTTTTCTGTAGTCAGTAATTTTATTCAATAAGGTTGTAATTTCCTTTCTAGATGCAGCAAATTTTTGTGGTACTCTCGATTGCATATAGGATGTACAGTGCATTTTAGCCAATTGTTTTCATGTGGGAGATTGTTGAAAATTTTATGATTTTTCATGTGGTATTATGAGATTGGAGTTCATGAAAGTTATCAATTTTAAGTCAATTTTTATATGGAGTACACACAATAGTTTTACCCATTCTTGGGTGAGTTTTAAATTTTGCAATATGAGCTTTGAAACGGTATATTATATCGTCAAAAACTATAAAATGATGTGAATAAATATTGAATTCAAAGTGAGGTACTGAAAAGGGGATTAAGGTGAGGTGTCTAAAACTTGTGAAAATTATCTCATATCGACTAGACAAAGACTTCTTCAATTGTATAAATATAATAATATGTACTACTAGAGGTGTAATCTAGTGTGATACATGCACATATAGGTGAACGCACCACACACGCGTGCACCATTCGGCAGGCCGGGCTGGGGGCGGGCTGAGCCGGATTGGGCTCGGGCTTGAGCTTGAGGTTGGGGTAGCTAGTTGTGCATGGCACATTAGATGCGTTCTTGTCTGGGACCGGATCAAAATTAGGGGTCAAAGCTCGGGCTGGGTGCACGTGTATGGTTCGGACCAAGTATTTTAATTAAATACTTTCGTAAATTGCAAAAAAAATTCCAAAGTTTCAGAAATCGCAATAAAGTCCAAAGATTTCATTGGATTTCCTATGGCTCTTCAATTCAATAACTTCCCCATGATCCCATAATATGAGGTTACAAGTCAACCATTATGTTACACTAATTGTGACTTTATGTCTAAAGTAACACCCCCCTTGCATGGTTATTAAAATGATTGTTCTTCAGCCATTTTCATATTATTCAAAAAATTCATCCACAAACACAGCAATACACATACTTACAGGCATTTAGAAAAGGAGAGAACCGCACCATCAAAGGCTCATCCAAATGCCTCGAGTGAGCTTACTTCTAGTCGTATCTAGTAGACGTTATACCTTGGTAATTTATTATCTGTGCAGGCCAGAAGCAAGTTGGTGATGAGCAAACTTAGTTTAGGAGACACATTCATATTGTAGACTCGTCTGGAATTTATTCAATTCCTTTTTTGTAGTCGGTAATTTTATTCAATAAAGTTCTAATTTCCTTACTGTAATTTTAATTTCTATTGATTAAATAAAAAAATTTATTCCAGTGGTTATTTATTTATTTCCTGATGATTATTATGATTCAAAATAATTATTTACAAATAACAGTTGCAACAAATTTCAACAACAGTCTTAAACTCAGTTGGAATATAATTTTTGTGTAGTTAATAAAAATTTCTGAATTATTTCTAGAATAGAAAGAAATATATTTTTTGTTCTGAAATGGTTCTTTGTAGAATCTTTATTGGTGTCT
>MKEJ01041010.1:0-10120 GCA_001753735.1 Embelia ribes
GCGAATAACGGAAAAGCTCAAACACTTCAAAGATTTGAAGAACACAAGGTCGAAGTTCATCATTTCTTTAAGAACGCGAAAAATATCAACCAGATTCGAGATTAAGCTGCTTAAGTCCTTGAATTAGGAGTTCTTCAACAAATCCAGCTAGATCCGCAACAAGCTCTCGAAGCCGCAGATCAAGAATTTGAGCAATAACACAAAGAACAACAAAGCAGATTCAATATCAAGCTCCAAAGCCCTTGAATCAACTGTTCAAGCTAGATCAAGTGTTTGATCCCTGTTTGATCCGCAACAAGCTACTAAAGTCGCAGATCAAGTGTTTGAGGAATATAATCAAAGGATTAAATTTCTTGAGAATATAAATTTTCAGAGGATTGTACTTCGTCAAATTCAAATTAATAAAACTTATCTTGTTTTCTCAAATTTTCTGTCTTATTTATTTAGACCATAAATCTCGTGTGGTTACAATTGTATCACGAGTATAAACTCCCCCTTGCATAAGAATTCAAACATTTGTGGTGCAAGAAAACTATTACCTCGTCTTACATATCAAACACTTTAAAATTGGGGCAAAACATAATTTTATGAAAATCGTATGGGTCAAAGTGTAATAAACTTAAAGAACCAAGGAAATAAGTCAAGAAGAAAGAAAGAAAGAAAAGAGCGGTCTTTTTTTCCAGCCACTCTCTCTCTCTCTCTCTCTCTCTCTCTTCTAGGGTTTAAACCCAGAGAAGTTCTACCCAGAGCGAGATATATATATATATATATAGAGAGAGAGAGAGAGGGAGGTTCGTCTCGAATGGCGTTCTCCTTCACTCCACAGCAACAACCCCAGCAGCAATCCCCATTTCAGCAGCAGTCTCCGTTCAACCAAACACCCTCTTTATTCACTCCCCAGCAGCAACAGCAACAACAACAACAGCCCCTATTTCAACAACAACAACAACAACAACAGCCCCTATTTCAACAACAACAACAACAACAACAACAGCCTCAATTTCAAAATCAACAACAGCAGCAGCGGCAGTTGTATCTATTCACCAACGATAAAGCTCCGGCGACTTACGGCACCAAGTGGGCCGATCTCCACCCCGACTCCCAGAAAGTCCTACACCAAATTGAGTACGTTCCGCTTACACATTCGGATTTTGTGTATATTTGTTTGGTTGTAGCTTTTAACCTCAAAGTTAGCTTTTCTTTTAAGAGAAAAAGCTGAATGTATCAAACTTAGATTTTCCAATTTGTTTAGGCCTAAATAGCGAATAAATTCAATTTACAAGCTGGGCATCCAAATTGAGTCTAGCTTTTGAGCTCAAGCTTTTCTATTCTTTTGCTTAAATCTAGAATGCATTTGGATGTTCAGTCTTTAAAGCTGCACTTTTTGCTATTTTAGCCTGGAAAAGCTAGAAGTTTAGGGTGGATGCATCCGACTTTTTGTACATCGGAAAAAGTTAGATTTTTTGCTTAAAAGTTGCAGCCAATCAAATCCATAACGTAATTTAAGTTCAATTGCAGGATTGAAGTTCAAGTGCGATCCAGAGGCTTTTAGTTGACGATGTGACTAAACCATTAGTTTTTGGTATACTCTTTTAGGATTACTGATCTCCAATCAGACTCTTAGAAAGTGCTACTCCATATTGAGTGTGTCCCCATTAGATTACACATCCAGGTTTTGTATATAAGGTGATTTAAGTTCAATTCTAGGTTTGAAGTTCAAAGGAGTGTGATTGGGAAGGTTTTGGTTGATAATGGGGCTAAACCATTAGTTTAAGGCATACCCTTTTAGGCTAAACCAATTCCAATCTGACTGTTAGAAAGTCCTACTCCAAATCGAGTTTGTTCCCCTTTCTTACATGTTTGGATTTTGTATATAAGATGATTTAAGTTCAATCTGAGGTTGCAGTTCGAAAGGAGTGTGATTTGGGAGCTTTTAGACTAACACATTTGTTTGTATCTAAACCATTAGTATTAGTCATACCCTTTTAGGCTTTGTTGAACTCCACCCTACTTTCTGATTGTCCTTCTACCAGTAGAGTATGTTCCCCATTTGCCAACACGATCGGGGTTTTTGTATATTGTGATTTAAGTTCTGTTCTGGGATTGAAGTTTAGAGGAGTGGTTTAGGGGGTTTTAGTAGGCATACCCTTTTGAGCTTCATTGGTAAAAATTGTCAATTTCTAGAATCTGCTTGTCGGAAGTGAGGATGCTTCTGAAAGCAGGTGTCAACTATTGTTGGTAGGAATAAATAAATTTCAGAAGTTGCATTTTTAATAAATAAATGAATAATTGATCAAGCGATTCCTTTTATTGGAAAGACAAGATTATGCATATGCTAACTATTATCGAGAGTGATTTTGTAATTAAAATCAAAGAAACGCATGAGAAACTGTTGAGAAGCAGCTGCTTTTTGTTTACCAAACACCGCAGCATGCTTTTCAAAGTGATGGTTTTTTGTGTAGGGAGAAGGTACTGGAGTACAGGGGCGAGAGTCAGCAGCTGGATCAGTGTAGCAGGCTTTATGATTCTTCGGTTGCCAATGATGGGTTTGAGCCCGATGCCAGCCACATTATCCAGGTACCTACTCTTTATCTGATTACTATGTGGCTGATTTTGACGTTTGTTGAATTCATATTATTTTCTTAATAATAGTTATATTATTGTAGCAACCTCCTTACCCCTTATGGAACACATTTCTTTTCAGTTTTTTTGTTTTGGGGCATTGAATAACTTCAGAGTAGGTTAATTTCATCTCAAATAAGAAAGACAATTGCATACTTTATTGCAATCGTACTACCATTTGGGAAAAAGATATTCTAATTTTTGAGAATTAATGGAGATGGTTTGATTTTTACATGACATCTTATTATCATAGTTGCTCCATATTCAACCTCTTTTGAAATTGATATTGGTGATATTTAAAGCCCGAACTTGAATTTCTGCAAGTTAGGGGCATACATACCTCCATTGCTGCTTGTGGGTCACGGGTTTGTCCCGTTGAAAACAACCTTTCTAAAAACAAGGATAAGACTGCGTACATTTTATCCTCCCAGATATCGCAATGCGGGAGTTTTTTCCACTGGGCCGTCCATATATAGTATATTAATCTGTTGTTACTTTTTCCCCTCAGAGAGAGAGACTGATTCATATTCTTGTTTCTGTTCTGTGTAGGGTCCTTTGCAAGTTCTTTGCTCATGGAGCTTGCCTGAAAGGCGACCATTGCGAGTTTTTACATGATTGGAATGCCCCTGCAAATAATGTACGAGTTTCTTTCATTTGCTTTGGAATACTCATCTCCCCTCATCCTTTGCTCTCTCTGACACTCGTTGGAATATTCTGTAGGTGTGTACCTTCTATCAGAGAGGAATTTGTTCTTATGGAAGTCGCTGCAGATACGATCACGTAAAAGTTTCTTGGCCACAGTTCTCCCATGGGTCTTCATCTGTGAATTCTCTCCAATCATCTAGTTCTGATTATGTTACTGTGACTCATCCTTCCGGCGCCACCTCAGGAGTGCCGAAGGCAGTCCCGAATACTGCTTCAGGTCTTTCACCTTTAAGTAAGTCATTCTCTCTCCCAGAGGAAGTTGCCTGGAATCAGAACTCTGGGATTCAATCTTTGGTTGGCGCTGATGATTTTCGGGTGCCTAATAGCCTTGATCCTGCTGATCAACCAATCTGCTCATTTGCTGCTGCTGGTCTCTGTCCACGTGGGGAGAATTGCCCTCATCTCCATGGGGATTTATGCACCTCCTGTGGGAAGCATTGCTTGCATCCTTTCAGACCTCAGGAGAGAGAGGAACACATGGTAGTGTGCCGAAAAAAACAAAAACACCTAGACGCCTTAAAGCATAGCCAGGAAATTGAATGCAGTGTGTGCCTTGAGCGTGTTCTTTCTAAGCCAACAGCTGCCGAACGCAAGTTTGGATTGCTCTCAGAATGTGACCATCCATTCTGCATATCATGTATCAGGAATTGGCGTAGTAGTTCCCCATCCTCTGGAATGGATGTCAATTCAACATTGAGGGCCTGTCCGATATGCCGGCAGGTTTCATTCTTTGTCATTCCCAGTGTTATTTGGTATTCTTCAAAAGAAGAAAAGCTGGAAATCGTTGACAGTTACAAGGCAAAATTAAGGTAACCAAAAGTATTTTTCACTCATAGACAGTTGAAATAGATATTGTTTATTTGTTTGGTTGGATGGGTTTTTCTCAACTAAATTATGGGAAAGTAATGTAAATGTTGTTATGGTCCCAAAACAAGAAATTGACTTCGTTTGGTTGTTCATCTGAGAAGTTGTTTATATGGAACCTCTAGAGCATGTAAGTTTTTGTTAGTGGACATTTGTCTTTAAATATTTGGGAACTGTTTGCTCGTCCTAGTTAAGTTGTTCCAGCTTTCTGTTGCATGTAAAATTGCAAGAGACCTGATTTTACAAGGTTTGAAGTTTGTCTTTGGGGAGTTCATTAATTGATCAAGAAGTAAAAATTATATGGGAAAAAAAACTATAACATATCACTAAACAATAAGAACAAGTTATATGGGAACAAAAAGAGGGATGTGAAATAGGAAATGACGATTTTTGAAGCATCCACTTCTAAATTCTGTCTCATTACTTCTTGGTAATGGATTACGAATCTTTAGTTTGAGAATTAAACCTCTTTGTGTTGTGATCTTGCTAACTGTGAAATGACTTCCTGTTGTAGGTCTATTGACTGCAAGCACTTCGACTTTGGAAATGGAACATGTCCTTTTGGAACTAGCTGTTTTTATAAGGTATGTGCAACCGAAGTTACTTTACTTGTGGATTTGCATCTTAGCGAGTAGTTTATAACATATATTATTTGATGGTATTCTGTTGCACAGATATCGAATGTTCCGTTATGTGCGTAACAATTCACACCTTGAATTTATTATTAAGGCCTGGTTCATTTTTTTAACCGTGCTTAGGAAATAAATTGCACACCGATGGACCATATTTGGAGAGCTCAATTCTTCTGGAAAGATGAATTATACAAAACGGAGATAAATTGCTTATTACTAAATTTCTTTCTCATGTTTACTTGAAAAACTATGCCTTTTATGGTTGTGAAATTATGTTTCGATGATTGCCTTGAGAGTTCTTTAATTTTATGATGGCAATAACCAGAAGTTTGCCATTGAGTATCATATTCTTTGGCATCCCTGATTCCGCTGACTATGTTCACTGGCCCCCAATTTCACTAATTGAATCCATGCTCTTGAGTAATAAGCTATAGAGTGAATGTTTTAAGCTGATGATGGGGGTGGATATGATTTTGCTGTGTACTGTATGTCATGCTAAACATTAGATATGATCATAAAGTGATACAATACACTGATCCTTTTATTAGAAAGTCAATTCGAGCACAATGAGCTTCGGTGTCATGCACAAGCCTTGTCCTTGATATACGAATATGTACCCAAAATTAAAGCTGGTCACTAATTTAGTATGAAATGTCAAGTTACTCTTAAAAGATATTCCTGACCATTAACTCTGGGAAACACAATTTGAGTTACATAAAAGGGTCATAAATTGGCCATTTTGTGATAGTTTTCACACGTTCTCATGAAATTTGTGGTCAAAATAATCTTTTTAAAGGTGGATTAGACATTTTGTATTATAATTTGTGGCCATGCTCGGTTTTGGGCACAATAATGCACATCAAGGGTTTTTATGTTGCTTGTATCAAAATCTGAAGGGTTCTAGCTGCAATTGCCAAAATAGTTGGTTGTCCCTTACATTAGCCCTATCCTTGTGCAGCTGAGGCCTAGGTGTACTTTACATTGTGGACCTTGTAAGTGTTGTATCTTTCTTAGATCAAAATTTTCTTTATGTTTATTTTAAAATGTCCTATATGAGAGTTTTCCTGCTTATAGATACGAGCGATGAAGAGCACAGATTGATTTAGACTTTGGAGTTATTTTGTATTGTTTTTCAATATTTTAATAATAAATTTCACAGATGTATCAGACATGATACGAGCTGTATAGATCTATGTTACCAGAGTTCGCTCAATCACTAGCGAACCACGATTTGCATTGTCCAATCTCAATCATGGGTCATTTCAGATCCAAATCGGTGATATTGGCGATCCAAATCATAAACAGGGTAAAAAACGTAGGGATATATATCTAATGCTGTATATCTCAAACACTGATGAGACAAATCTTTTTAGAAAACTGTAAGGATAGATACAATACTTTCAAAAGAATTATAAATAGGTAATGATATTTATATAAATTATTCACCAACTATGATAGAGATGAGATTCTTTTTTGCTATTCTGTTATGTTGAAGCATTAGTTTGACAAAATGACGATTAGAAAGTAAGTAATTACTAATCTAATTTAATATATATAACTATTAAAAAATCAACTATTTCCTAAAAAGCGAATCAACGAATTTCGTTCTGGCTAAGCTATCTAGAGAAGCCTACCCCCAATCGTACCGTGTACCGGACAATGAGCTTACCCTGTTCTTGGTATCCGCGATCCAGGTAACATAGGTATAGGTTTCCCTTCTCCCTGCCTATAGTGTCCTGTAATTGAGAAGTACCAACTAGTGCACCCTTCACCCTTGCCATCTGATCAGGGCCCATACTCTTACTTTCTGGTGACCGTGATATGGAATGCATAAGAGAACAAGTTAGAAAGTTAATTTGTATCTTGGAAGGATGATGCATAGCGCAATAGATACAAATGTGGAAAGTTAGTTTTTAGATTACTACTTTTAAGCTATCAAATTCAGCTATCCCAGATTTCAGCCTTTTTACTTTAACAATCTAGCCTAAAATCAGAGGGATTAGTTTTGGATGGTTGATATTGGATTCTGAAAATATTGGGTTTTATTTTAGTTTTTCTCCCCAGTTAACTTATCTTCTCTCTGAGCATCAGTGATGCACGAGAATACCTGATGTTAGCGCTTCCTATTCCTAAAGTCTGGTGTCTTTCTCTTGTCATGGACCTCATCTCTCTTAATCACTCTCTTGCTACTTGTGTCTTGTGCCTTTTCTTTTCCGTTGTTACCTGGTCGCTTGTGTACTTTTTTGTCGCTTGTCAGACGACGTGACTAGGACGTTTTAGAACTTGTAGACTCAATAAGTTCGAATTAATTATTTAAAACATGTCCTTATTTACTTTAATCCTGGGGTTGTTAAGTTTGATGAGTCTAATATTGGATATTATGGTGGCTGTCTTCCAGCACAATGTCAAGCCTGGCTCACGCCTGTGGAAGCGTTGTCATTTGGCTGACCTTACCTTTGATGGGGTTTTTGACGCTATGAATGTCTTGTTTGAATACCTACATGAACCACATCATGCAATTGGATTACAAGAACTGGAGAATTTTGGGTATGAAGATAATGAAAGTGACGACTATGACGAACTGGATTATGATGATTATACAGATATTGGAGCTGAGATGTTTCAACATATGATGGAGGATAATGATGAAGGCGTCGTAGATGATGATTCCTTCGATGACTACATGGCTAGTCGTTTCTGTTTGTTGGATTTTTAAGCTCTTTGTCTAGTCATGGGGTTAGTTTTAAGTTGTGTTGACCTATGGGTGTCTTGGAAATTGGCTTTGGGTTGCAGTTTTTGGGTTTTTCCTGTATTAGTTTGTGTGAAGTTTTTTTTAGATAAAAGTTGTCTTTGAAGATTAGGATTATGAATTTTGCTAACCCAGGGTTATGAAGCATTTCCATTTGTCAGTGTTTAGTTGTGCGAAGCCAATAATTATGTTATGTGTTGGTGACTTGTGTGTTATGTTTAACATGCATGTTTTTGTTTGGTTACCATATTTTTATTGTTTTATTAATTTAGTAATTTGGATTTTATTTGTTTTTTTCATTTGGGGTTCATGTATCTTCTTTATGGTGGTTAGTGTAGTAATAATGTTACCTAATTCTTCATGACCTCTCCTTATACCACATTCCAATTCTCACGTACCGGAATGTAATACTCTTGCGTTCTAGTTCTCCTTTTTTGGCAAACTCGGCGGACCCAATTCTTTTTCTTCACGAACAAAATAAAAGAAGACAAAACACAGAAATGAACCAGAGAAAATTGAAATTCAACTAGCATATCATATTTCTGAACAGATCCATAACATACTAGCTAAAATTGAAAAATGGAAGAGAAGAAATCATAATCAAAGCGTTCGGAAAGAAATGGTATTTTCGCATTTAGAAAGCAGGAGAGAAAGCATATGCTTGAATAAGAGAGATCGATATACGTACTTGTAGAGGGGATGTGTGTAATTAATTTCATGAGTCAAAAAAATATAGAGGGAAGTACTATTCAAAAAATAAAAATAACGCAAGAAAAGACATTAACATTAGAATTAAATTCATCAAAAAGAAAATTATACAGAGTAAGATTTTTAATTGACTTATATTCCTTATACAAATAAAAGAAAGATGTTACTTTTATAGTGAAAATTAACTTATATATATATTCATTATTAAGGTAGACTAAGCTTGCGTACTGCATTCGTGTACGTGGTACAAAAAACCGCAACCCAACTAACATTAGCAGGGAGGTGTAAATGTTATATAGCTTCGTAATCCTGACACCATTAGGGTGAACTTTGCAATATTTCTTGTCTGTTCTCAAGATTTTACGGTAGTCAACTTATTTCAACATATAGTTTTGAGGTTGATTCCTTATTTATGTGATTGTCAGTATCATCTGTTGGGAGTACTTTGTTCTTTTCCCTTTTTAGGTTTCTTTTCTTAATGAGATCAGAAACCATCGGCAGTGCATACATAGACTTTAAGAAACTTTTTAACCTACAGCATGCATTTCGCGATGGTAGTTTGGAGGAAGTGATTTTGCGTCACCTTGGGGCTGAAGATGGGGAAACTGTGATTGCCAAGGATATCAGGTTCTTCCTTTACCCTTTGCCGTTTGCTTTCACTTTTTTCTTTTCCCCCCTTTTTCTGGTTTTCTTTTTTTTTCTGGGGGTGGAAAGGTGTTAAATTCGGCTTATATCATGATAATTCATAAGTCAGCTTGTATATTCTTGATAATGTTTTCAGGCTTTCGGACTTCCTCAACAGCTTGCGTATTGGGTGAAATAACTTCAGTTTCCAGTATAAGTTTCAACCTTTGCAGGTGATAACTTCTTGCCTCTGATCTCTTTTGCTTTTGCACCTTGATGCAACAACTGATGGTTGTAACAAAATTGTTACTTCATTGTGGTTATATTAATTTTCTATATGTCGTGCCATCATTGGTATAGTTGTGTGTGACCTAATATTTCTGCTTAATTTGTGGCGAATTTGTTGTGTTCCTGGGTTCTGTCCGCTGGTCTCCGGCTCCTGCTGCATGTGTCTTTTCTTACTGAATGTTGCAACTTTCACTTCCAACAGCTTTGATGATTTGTCTTTGAGTAATTTATCAGAACCTTCCAAACCCCACAATGCGGAGCTTTGTGTTCTAGTCCGTCTATATATAGCTATCTTTGTGATGTAATCATGCAGATGTCTTATTCCATATTCTACGGTAATTCTTCCCCGTTTCTATGTCAAAATCGGCATGTGTTTGCTAACAACTGTCCCAACCTGCAGATGCCAAAATCTCTTAAGATAGTCAAAGTTGCAATTAAAGTACTGTGACATAGTCTTATATCATTGTGCCCTGATTAAATTTTCCTCCCTAGTAAAATTGAGGTATACATGATTTTTTGCCTACTCTTTAAGTGTGGTCGAACCAAAAAAATGTCATGCGAGAATTGGTTCCGGAACTTCTTCTGAAGCAAATTATCTGCAAAATACAGTTCCGTTTTGCGAGATCTTAAAAGATTTTTTTTTTATGTTTCCTGTATTGTTATCGTATTAAAGGGGAAAGTGACATTATAACCATAATATTCCAAAACTTTGATTATTTTCTGGCCGGGACCAGTGGGAAGAAGAAATAATGCAGAAACAATTTATGATAACAAAAGCCCAAACAAATATGTACCTTCCATTTCTGTTGGAATCCAATCAAGCAAGCATGACTAGTAACGTGACTGAATAACATGCTAAAGTGTTTGAGATACATATAACTCATGAGAAGCAAATTTTATTAAGACGCAAACTCTCTCTCTCTCTCTC
>MKEJ01041011.1:0-16817 GCA_001753735.1 Embelia ribes
TTCTCACTGTGACTATTGAGCAACTTCTCATGAACATTCTCTTCCACATCATGAATAGAACTGCTATCGGGCACATAACCAGCAGCTTTGATCTCATCGATGAGCTCCTCGAGAAAAGCATAGATGTTTCCCGACTGGGGATGGCCTGTGCTCCCTGAGTAAAACGCATGAACCTCGTTTCTGAAATCAACTAAGCTACACCCTGGTGTTTTCCGGATTCCTTTCTTCTCCATCTCGACTCTCACCTTCGCCACTTTGTCCCACATCGAAGCTCTGGCATATATATTAGCAAGCAATACATGATAACCACCTTCTTCAGGATCTAATTCGAACAGTTTTGAAGCAGCTTTTTCACCAATAACAACATTGTTGTGAATTTTACAAGCACCCAACATAGCACCATAGACATTAATCGCTGGCTTAACAGGCATGGTCTGAATAAAGTCCCAAGCCTCGTTGAGCTTCCCAGCTCGGCCCAATAAGTCAACCATAGCACCATAATGATCCATCGAAGGCTCCAAATCAAAATCATCCTTCATAATGGAGAAATACTTGCGCCCCTGTTTTACTAGACCCGCGTGGCTACAAGCTGAAATAATACATAAAAACGTGATTTCATTCGGTTTAACATCTCCTTTTAGCATTTCATCAAACAAGCTTACCGCAGCTTTTCCTAGCCCATGTGTACCGTAACCGTCTATCATGGCATTCCATGTAGTAACATGTCGATTATCCAACATATCAAACAACTTCCTTGCGGTACTAATGGCCCCACATTTTGCATACATATCCACAAGAGCAGTCATTACAAAAATATTCGTGTCCCAACAAGTTCTTATAACTAACCCATGGATCCACTTCGCCTGGCGCGGAACAGACAACTCAGCAATAGCAGGAATCACGCTGACCATTGTAAATGAATCGGCTTTAGTATTCTGAAATTGCATTTTACAGAAATGTTTAATAGCCTCTGTCACACGCCCATTTTGTGCGTATCCCAAAATCATAGCGTTCCAAGAGACAAGAGTTCTATTTCTTAAATTCTGGAATATTTCCGCAGCCATGTCTACACGTTTACATTTGCTGTACATTGAAATCAAAGAGTTCATAACAGACACATCAGAGGAAAATTTGTATTGGTTTATTAAATTATGAATAAGTTCACCTTTCATAACGTCTCCTAAATCAGCACAGGCATGTAGAGCTGCCATTATAGTCACATTAGTCGGTTCTACGCCTGCATCTAGCATCTTTTCAAAAAGTTCCATTGCTTCCCTAGGATTTTCATTTTGAGAGTACCCATCAATCATCGTATTCCACGAGACCACATTTTTGTTTTCAATCCCATCAAAAATCAATCTTGCTGCCTTTAAACATCCACATTTCGAGTATGCATCAACCAAAGCGGTTGAAACATTAACAAGCGAATCAAAACCAGATTTTACAACATACCCATGAACCATTTGCCCATTTTTCAAGGACACAATATCAGCACAAGCAGGTAAGATCGAGACAATCGTAACCTGATCAGGCTTATGCCCTTCGTCTTGCATATGGATAACCAACTCCAGCGCCCTCTTAGCCAACCCATTCTGTGAATACCCCGCAATAATACTATTCCAACACACCCTATCTCTCTCAGGCATTCTCTCAAACACCTTATATGCATCCCCAACCACCCTACACTTTGCATACAAATTCAAAACAGCAGCCATAGCAAACAAATTCGACTCGTACCCATTAACAATAACCTGCCCATGAATCTCCCTACCCTTTTTCAAATCTGAATTATCGGTGCAAGCCTTCAACAAATAAGTAAAATTATACACAACATTCCAAACACCATCAAAATTCATCCTAACAAAGAATGCCAACGCATTGTTCAAAGACGAGTTTTTCGCATACCCTTTGAGCATGGTGTGGTAAA
Source organism: Embelia ribes (assembly GCA_001753735.1). NCBI lineage: Eukaryota > Viridiplantae > Streptophyta > Magnoliopsida > Ericales > Primulaceae > Embelia > Embelia ribes. The sequence goes on from MKEJ01041011.1 coordinate 1,928, forward strand.
GGGCGTCGGGTTTGTCCTCGATGGGGTTGAAAACACGGGCAGCTTCGGTTAAGCTGCCGAATCTGCAGAAGAGAGAGATGAGTTTGGTTTGAAAATAGTGTTGGGAGTAGAGGTTGTGTTTGATGATGAGGGGTAGAGATTGGTGGAGGAGTTTGAGAGAGGTGCATAGCTCTAAGAGGAGAGCTGGGGGGTGGGTGTAGACATGGGGGGGGATGTAGGTTCTGGGAGAGAGAGAGCGGGGAGAAGGGAGAGAGATGGTGGAAGAGAGAGAGGGGGAGGGAAGATTCATGGAGATGGGTTTTGCAGGGGGTTGGATACGTAGGGTGAAAGGTTGGAGAAAAGAAAGAGATTTTAATAGCCAATTCTATTTGCATACTGGAATGTCTTGACATTGGTGCACTCAATTTTCGAAAATTAAGCTGAGAATTAGCACGTACTTCCTTGTAAAAAATACCTCTGGTGACATTCATGGACATAAATTTTGAATCCTAACATGAGATTCAATATTTTTAGGGCAAACATTTGGCTAACAGACTAACGAATATATGTGGTGATATTAATAGGGCTAGGTTTCGAATGTTATAGGTTCGACTACCAAAGCAACAAATGTCTCTTGCGACATTAGTGGGTCTAGGTGTCGAATGTTAAACTGAGAATACTAATTTTTTGAATGTCCTCGGGACATTATTTCAACTATCAAAGAAACGAATGCCTTTTTTGACATTCATGGACTTAGATTTCTAATGTTAACTAGAGAACACTTATGCAGATTTCAATCACAAGATTCATCTCAATCATACAAAAATATGAATAAAAATGTTAACAAAATTACATATTTTCACTAAAATTTGAAAAAAAATTTAGATCATGCAACAGTGGTATCTCTATTAAGCATTTCATCAAATACATTGTGTTTAATTCTTATTATATATTATCAAAAGATTACTACTACATATAGTGATAACATACATGTGTTTTTTTTTAAAAAAAAATTGAGTATACTGATTTGATTGAAAATGATTTTTTGTGCTTTGTGGAGATGAAGAAGAAGTAGTGAGAGAGATATAGAAAGAAGGTAGAAGATGAGAAAATATTTAATATAATAATGTTTAAGATTGAAGTTTAAAATATTGAAGATGAATATAAAAAAATAGATGAAAAAGATGAAGATGATTGTTGAAAAAGATAAATAGCGTTGAAGATGGAGTGATTTTAGCGAAATGGACATTTTAATAAATTGCCATAGTGGTGCCTTAATATTTTTGTGGTGCTAATAGAAAAAAAAATAACTATTTATTTTATTTGTGGTGCCCGAGAAGTAAATTAATTTTTAATAATGTAGTGCTTGAAGTAAAGTGGTGCATTTAGCCATTTTCATGTTATAAATAGAATTGCCCTTTTAATAACACAAGTTGTATTTTTTAGAGAGAGGCAAAGAGAGAAATAATTTTCGTTGCCCCCAAGCCTCCAACCCAGTCCGATCAAATTGGCCTCGCCCAATAGTAGCTTGGTCTAGATTGAGCATGCTAATCCGACACTCTCCTTCTCCTCATCCCACGTCTCCACCCCCGTTTACCTCCATCTCGCTCGTCCACCACCATAATCTTCCACCTAGCCATGTCCCTTTTTTCACCTATCTCATCTTTTCAAGCCCGTTGTCTAAGGCTTGATCCAGTTAGTCCAGATCCGATCCGATTGATCCAGTCTCAGTCAAGCCAGGCCAGTCATATTTCGTTGGGATTAGTGCCGATCTATCTAGGTCAGGTCCTATCTGGTCTCCCCTTTCCCGTTCCTGCATATGGCAATCTTTTTCATTCCCATATCCGACCCTTAGCCGCAGCGGATTGGTGACCTTAGATGTCGCCAATAGATCGGTTTCTTGTTGTCGCCTCCTCATCGATATATATAAACACCATCGTGTCGTCGACAATCAGTAGAGAGGGTGGTGTGTGAAATTGCCCAACTTTTGTGCCAAACCCCCCCTTTTTCTTTTTCGAAATTCTTGACTAACAGATTTTGATAAACCAACTCATTCCTATGCCCAGCTAGTATTTTTCCTTTTGTATACATGCTATAGTGAGATGTCAATTGATAGCTATAGCATATCTAGCGGAATCCACCTTCAATCTGTTGAGCAGAGTAAATAATTTACTGCTTGAGTTTATTGCAATTTTACGCTATTATTCGTTTAGAGATTTCACGTACCTAACTCTTGAGAACTAAAAACTTTTCTGTATTACTCTTTAAGTTTCCTATTCTAAGGGATATGGTGATGGAACTTTATAGTTGATCTTAGATAAGAATAATTGGGCTTGGATATAATATTAGATAGGATAAACCATCTATCTAGTGAGTTTTAAACCATTAGTGATAGATGCAAAAATTCTTCTTCGACAATAAAGTCTGTGTTTAAGCTCTATTTTGGGTGCAAATTGGTTGGTTCAACCAATTATGTATTTTTGTCTATTTTTAGCCAGATATATTGTCTTAATTTATTTTTTTTGTGTATTTCTAATCTATATTTGTATATTCATTAACTATGTAATTTGTAATAGCTTGTGGCGTCTTGGCTCCTCCTAGTGTTGGTTGGACAAATATTGATTTATACTTCATTGTAATTTTTTTTTAAGTTGATAAAATTGAATCTTTCAAATAATAAATAAAAGAAATAAAAGATGATTCATTAGAATTGTTATTTACTCGATCAATCGGTTGTAGCACAAAAAATCATTATAGAAGTAGGATTTGACTACCAGCCATGCTGATCGAGCTTAACTCAATAAAAACTCCTTTCTAATTTGGCTATATAAATGAGCCACATTCAAGCTTAATTTTGAACTTGATAGTATTAACAAGTCAGACTCGAGCATAGAATAATTCAACTCGTTAAATTTGCAAACCGCTTGAAAAATATAATATATAACACTATACATTTACTCTCTACTATAAAAGTATAAAATTGTTTTACACATTTTTATTCATATTTTGCCCTTTTATTTTCTTTTCTTATTTTACTTTCTTGCTAAAAAGAAAAAATATTCAATTGTATTCCATTTTGTACTTTCTACTATAAATTTACTTTGGTGTTTTATAAATTATTTTATTTGTATTTTAGTCTTTTATTTTTTTTCATGGTATACCCACTTATCAAAGTTGAAAAAATGTCTAACCACCTGTATCTTATTCAATTATTTTTTATTATAAAAACACATATGCATTTTACATTATTTTTTATTTTAACTTCTTAGTTTTTGTGACTATTTTATCCTCTCATTATGATTTAGAAAAAACAAATCTTTCCCTATGATAAGGGCAATACACATTTTTATTTCTACTTCACCCTCTTTTTTTTTTTTCCATTTTATCCTCTTATTAATATTAAAAGAAAAGATCTACCCGTGTTCAATTCATTTATTCTCTATCATAAAAGCATTAGGGTGTGTTACATTTTTTTTTTTCCGTATTTCGCTTTCTTATGTTATGTTCTTATTTTAACCACGAATATTTTACGTATTTTTGTTATTCCAATTATATTCTCAAGTATTTTATTCATTTTTTCCGTATTTACCCTCTTAATAACTTAAATTATAAGCGTGTTTTATACCAAAGAAAGAAAAAAAGGCTCAAAACTTTAAAAAATTGTTGTATCGGCTATCCTGCCTACCCACGTGAGCTAGTATTTTGTTTTATTTTATTAGTTAGTTCTTCTACAATACCATGCATAGCCATCTCTATGTATTATATTATTTATTTGAGTTAATAAAAATTATTGTTGCCCATATTATTTTTCCCCTCTTAACATTGTATCATAGCAGAATTTCTTCCAAATTTCGTTGTTCATTAAAAGAAATAAAAATATCTCTGGTGCTGCCGCCGCCGACCACCCAAACCCTACAAAGCTACAACCAAAGACCACCGCTGTGACCCTCTATTAGTTGAAAGCTCGGCCACCACCGCCTTGTTCACCGCAGGGCCACCACCGTTGACCACCGCAGAGCCGCTGTTGACCCTGTCCGTTACCGCTAATTCCCTTGTATCAATTACTCCTCTACCGAGATCCGCCGCCATCACCGAACTTAATTGCCGGTGCCCGTCAGTTGCCACTGCCTCCCTTGTGCCGTTGCTCCGCCACTGCATCATATAACTTTTGTTTGTGGGAGAAGATAACAAAATTTTTAATAATATTCCTTTTATTTTTTGGCATAATTTCATTAACTCCCTAAATTTTGTTAAACTTCAGTTTGGTCCCAAAGGGGATTGAGGTCTGTCTTCTGTGGGTCATTTAGAGATAGGTTTTTTAACATATAAATCCGGGCACAGTTTATCATTATTGGAGTGGGCTTGGGCATATTCAGTCCCAATATTTTTTGACAAACTTTGCTTGTAGTACTTGAGTTTTGTGAACTTACAGATTGGTCTTGGTTAGTTTCTAGTTGTTACAGTTTGATCCCGTATACCACTTTTTGGTTCTGCCTATGGATTCTTACCACACATACATTGCCCCTGAGGCCTACGTTGCTGGTATAACGTCTTCTACAATGATTCCTTATGATTGTTGGATAGTCGATACGGGTACATTGCAACATGTGTCGTGTTGCACTCTTACCACTACTTATTCTAATTTTGGAGATGAAATGCCTAAACATGTGGATGTTGCTACTGGTACTCCGGTACCTATTAAATCTATTGGTTCTGTTATTTTCCCCTTGATTAGGTTCTTCATAATGTCTTTTATATACCTAATTTTAAATATAATTTGCTCTCCATTAGCCAGCTTACTTATGATTTAAAATTCACTGTTTTTTTTTCCTCCGACTCTTGTATTTTTCAGGACAGTACTATCGGGATGCAGATTGGAGTGGCTAAACATTGCGATGGACTCTATTACTTCCGACTTACTTCTGTTGCCGTAGCTTGTCCTGCTTCCCTGACTTTTGAGGTATGGCATCAACGGCTAGGTCATCCTTCTAAGTTAGAATTTCCCAAATTTATTCCCTTACCGAATAAATTCCTTCTTTGTGATGCCTGTGAACGTGGAAAACATTCTCATTTTAGTTTCAATACTTCACCTATTATGAGTACCGTTATTTCTAATCGTATTTACATTGATATTTGGGATGGTTATAGTCTTGCTTCTAATGACAGTTGTCATTACTTTTTAATTATTCTTGATGAGTTTTCCCATTTTACTTGGGTTTATTTAATACATAATAAATCAGACACCTTGTTCTATTAAAAAAAAAAATTGCTATGGTGAAAACTCAACATAATATTAAGGTTTTACATGTACCTACTAATAAAGGGAGTGAATTCACTTTTTCTCAAACCCAAGATTTATTTAATGAACTTGGCATATTACATGAGATAACATGTACCGACACTCCACAACAAAATGGGATGGTTGAATGTAAAGATCAACATATTTTAAACGTTGCTCGATGTTTGCGACTCTATGCTAACCTCCCCATTTCGTTTTGGGGTGAGTGCATTCTTAACGTTGTTCATTTGACTAATCGTACTCTTTCCATTGTTCTTAAAGGCGACACCCCATACCATCATTTTTTTAACCAAGAACATACTTATGTTCATTTACGCATTTTTGGTTGTTTGTGTTATGCCTAAACTCTTAAAAGTGGAATTGATAAATTTCAACCGCATGCGGTTAAATGTGTTTTTTTGGGATTCCCCAGTACTCGTAAGGCCTATCATGTTTTTGATTTCGCAAATAAAAAAAATTTAATATCCCGGGATGTTACTTTTCACGGGGATGTTTTTCCGTATCACGAATCACCACAATCCCTTCCCGTACCTAATTTTCGTGTTAATTCTTCTAACCCTATTAATCCCATTGCCACCAACCCGTTAACCTCTGTACCTGCCAACTCTCCCCGGCCCACTTCTTCTAACCCATCTACCTCCGGCCTCCATCCGGTTTCCCCTAACCCTGACCTAGTTACCTTTACTCTATTACCTGCTGCCCCAGTCCAGTCTCGACTGGTTTTACTTTTCTTGGTTCCCCCTAAACCAGTCACTATTAACCCAACACCACCTGATGTTTTAAACTAGGTTGAACCATCCTTCGCCACCCGTGTACGCCATACTACACGTCCTCAATGGACCATTACCCACCCCAAGTACCTTATCAATTATGATTGTCCATCGCTTAACGCTTTCACTGTTGCTCCTTCTGTGGCCCCTATTACGGTATATCCCTTTTCTACACATTTTTCTTATCATCGTTTTTCTTCCCATCATCATGTTTTTCTTACATCTGTTAATGTGATTTCAGATCCTACTTCGTTTACTGAGGTCGTACGACATTCACATTGGCGTGATGCCATGAGGTCTGAGCTTGATGCCCTTGAGGCCAATCGAACTTTGACTTTAGTTCATCTTCCTCTTGGTAAAAGGTCAATAGGATGGAAGTGGGTTTACAAGACTAAATTGCGAGTAGATAGGTCCCTTGAACGTTATAAGGCTCAATTAGTGGCTAAAGGTTATACCCAACGAGAAGGACTTGATTATCATGATATCTTTGCTCCAGTGACCAAACTGGTTACGACCATTTGCTACTATTCGTCGTTGGGACTTGCATCAGTTGGATGTTCGTAATGCTTTTTTGAATGGGGACCTTCATGAGGAAGTCTATATGTCTTTGCCACCCAGGATTTCAGGAAAGGGGGAGTTTTGTATTTGCCGCTTGCATAAGTCTCTTTATGGGCTAAAGAAGCATCTCGACAGTGGTATGCTAAGTTGTCTTATGTGCTTATTTCTACTGGTTATCGACAGTCTACATCTGATCATTCTTTATTTACTCGCGTTTATGGTTCTTCTTTTACTGTTGTGCTTGTATACGTTTATGACATTATGGTTGTAGGCAATGATCCTGCTAGCATTGATGTTGTTAAGCAGTTTCTGGCTAATCGTTTTAGTATCAAAGACTTGGGACCCTTGAAGTATTTTTGGATTTGGAGGTTACTCGTTCTCCTTCAGGTATTTTTATTTCTCAGCGGAAGTATGCCTCAGACATTTTATTTAATGCTGGTCAGTTAGGTGTCCGTCTTGCCTCTTGTCTCATGGGGCGCAACATGCGTCTTCGCCCTGATAATAGAGTTCTTTTATCTAATCCGAGTGTTTACCGTTGTCTTATTGGGCGTTTACTTTATTTGACTATTACGCAACATGATATTGCATTTTCAGTTAATTACCTCAGTTTATGCAAGCTCCTCATGATGTTCATCTTCAGCATGCTCATCGGATTCTTCATTATGTCAAGGGCTCACTTGGTCATTGTTTGTTTTTACTTATAATTTTTTGGAGTTGACTGCTTATATAGATTTTGATTGGGCTAGTTGCCCTACTACTCGGAGGTGTACCACTTAGGTACTACTGTTTCTTAGCGGTCCAAGAAACAGAATGTTGTTTCACGTTCGTCTGCAAGGCAAAATATTGCGCTATGGCTTCTACTACTTGTGAGTTGGTTTGGTTTGTTGCTTTATTGCTAGACTTTCGGCTCCCTATTTCTTGCCTGATTCGTCTGTTTTGTGATAATAAGTTTGCGGTTCATATAATTCATAATCCGGATTTCCACGAGCGTGATAAATATATTGAGATTGATTGTCATTTGGTTCGTGAGAAATTGCATTCTGGTTTGGTTCTTCCTTTGCACACTCCTACTCGTTCACAGTTCGCGGATGTCTTTACTAAGCCCCTTGGTCGCGATCTTTATCAGTCTTTCTCTCGCAAGTTGGGCATTACGAATCTCCATACTCCAACTTGAGGGGGAATGTTAGAGTAGTATTTTGGTTGTACAATATATGTTATTTTATTTTACTAGTTAGTCCCTGTGCAATACTATATATAGACATTCACATGTATTATATTATTTATTCGAGTTAATAAAAATTATTGTTGCACATATTATTTTTCCTTTTTTAACACCTCTCTTCCTTGTTTGTCGATCAAAGCGTCATCCAAGTAATCTCGACTAGCGTTAGTTCCTTCACAACAACTTATTGATTCTTCAATAACTTATTCTACATCACAAATAACCTTAAATTTGTTTATATTGAAAATAAGCCAAACTTAATATTTTATGAAATTATAACTATTTTGTGTTCTTCCAAACATTTACTTAATTAATAATCATTACAAATTACACTTAAAGCATATATTCTATGAAAACTTCAATTACTCATTATATTTTATGGCCGATAAAAAGTACCTTATAAAATTGTTCTTTTCTACTTACATTTAATGTTAAATTTAAAAGTTGTTTTTTTTTATTTCAAACTTTATTTATTTATTAATTTTAACCACTTTTAATTTATAATTGTGAAACTATAACGTAAAGGTTGTGCTATTGTTCTTACGCTATAATAATCAATCTATAAACCGACAAATATCTCATTATTTAGGATGTAATTAATATATTGAAGGATGTTGAGTATTCTGGCTGAAATTAAGTGACAAGTAAGTGCAATTTGTAGATCTGAAAATGAGGTGATTCTTTACTACTGTTTATATTCATTTTTTTTTTGGTTTTTGCTAGTTGAATTTCTTAGGCTCGAGCCTTTAACTACAGAATAAAATGCTATTTAGTTACCTTAAAGTTCAGGTTAGAAATAGCCAAGTTAAAAATTTTCTTAAATTTGATTGCAAATTATTAACATTTCAGTTGATAAAGCATCGATTTACTTATATTCAATACCAAAACAATCCGTGAAAAAATGAGAACAAACACAAGAACAACTTTAAACTTTGCCATTTAATTTTATTACTTATAAATTCATTAAATTCATCCCATTTTCTTTAAATAAAATGACATTTTGTAGCCAATAATTTTCGTTTTCAGTTTTTAAAATTTTGAAAAGTGAAAGATAAATTCTTAGAATGAAATTATTACCAAATGGCTTGTAAAATTTTTTATGATATAACTTAATAAGCTGCTAACTATGAAATTATTAGTTAAGTAAACGTATACTATTTTCTTTCCTTTCATTCTTTTATGATTTTTACATTTGCCTTTGTACTTTGTGCAATATTAGTTTATCTGGAACAAAAAATATTATATTGCAGATATTCAAGGTGAAAGTATGAAAAAAATTTCGTCAATACTGTTCAAGGTGAAAGTATAAAAAAAAAAGAAAATAATTTTATATTGTCCTAGAAATGCTTTCATTCTATTTTTTTGTGATTTTTTGTTGCAACAATTTCTAGTCGATATGTATATCAAGTCAGAATATAATTTTTTAAAAACAAATAAATAGGATTGAGAACTAAACTTTATCAAGTAACAGTTGATATTGTGCTCGGTGGGGAGAGCAAATTATTGCTTATCTTACATCTCTTAGGAATAAAACAAAAGAGATACAATAATAGGCCTACTACCTAATCCAACTTAATCTTTTAATTTGGCATGAGTTACAAATGTGTACACTGATATGTTGATATTGCATAAATAAAGTGAAGAATAAGGTTGAATAATTTATTATTGATGAAATGCAACTAATGGAGATAATTCTAAATGAAAGTAGATGGTAACAACTCTATAATGAAATTGTTATTGCAATTTTCTCAAATGATTCAAAATTCAAAAAGATAGATACACAATAGGAATAAATACACATAGAACATTAAATTTTCTCGTAACATAATAGTTTTTAAAATAATTTATTTAGTGTTTTCACATTTTTTTTTTGTTTAAAAAAATATATCGATATATCAGGTTTGGACGTTCTCCAAACAATAAGAATGCCTCATCAATATCGTTTATACAAGTTAGCACTTACAAATTTTGCATTGCTATCACATATATTTGTGTTAATATATTCTTTTCTGTAAAACTTTATTCTTTTCACAGAAAAATATTATGAAAAAATAGCATAGATACACGTGTATACGTGCATTACAAGTATTATTTTTCTTTGATAGTCAATACACACCCTCACAGCCATTTTCCTTCTTTTCCCTTCTTTTGTTTTTTTTTCCCTTTTTAATTTTTGGACAAATTTTTCATGCGTATTTGCTTCATTTGATTTGATAATTGGAGCCATAGGGGACCCATAGAAACCGTTTTTGTATATATGTTTTTTGCTTCTAAAACTCATATTAAAAATCGGTTTCCAAAAAGTTTACTTACTACTGGATTTACCGTGTGTTTAAACAACTATTTTCAAAATTCAATATCAAGAAACTAAATTTTATACATAAAAAAAACTCTAAAACTTATAAATTGTGAAAAAAAAACATTCACTATCTGCGATGATTGAAAAATCCAAAATAAAGTTCTATTATCAAGCATCCGAATAAACAATTTTTTTTTTTTTGGGTTTTCTAGAAAAGAAAAGTTTCTCGGTAGAGAAAACGTCTCTTCCATCTCCTTTGTCCACCCCCTAAACCCGAGCATGTGCAAGGGTCTCCCGCCTCTGAGTTGTCGTTGGTTTGGTCGGGTTTGATTCCACTCCACCACGAGAATAATTAAGGAAATGGGAGACAACAACTCGAAGATTGCTAGTATTTTGAACGATAAGACGCTTAGAAAACTCTATTTGGGCATACTATGTTTACCCGATAACGTGGTGTTCAAGACACTCCAAAAAATTCCAAGAAGGGTTTTGTGTACTAGTAGGAGGTTTCTACGGTGGCAAAATGTGTCCGACTACAATGCCTACGGTGATGCCACGTGTCCGATCCTGATTTAACCGGAAATGCGATTACCAAGGACATTCTCTACATACACACTTAGAAGACAACATTAAGCAAATTCAGCTACAAGGTTTTACTCCATTGCGATAATATCTGCAACGATGCAAAATGAACGTAGTTGTTCGTGATTAGCCCGGGCTGTTCGGACTCATTCTATATCTATTATACGGTTTGAAGGTTTGTCCGCGCTTCCTGCGCCAGCCAAATGATACATCATTCTACACATTCTCGTATACAAGTACGGCAAAGCGTAGAAATATTTCTAACAATTACTTTTACCCAGTAAAAAAGGAACTTGCATATTCATTACGAATGAAAAATTACCGAACAGCACCTATCTATTTGGTGAAGCTCAGCTTAGAAAGAACCGCAGCTGCTTGATCACGGCCCAACAGAAAATATGGATGTGTCAATGCAGAAGCTGCGGATAATCGTCCTCTTCCGAGGAACCCTCTCTCGGAGATGAGTTTGGTGGCTAAATCCCACCCTCTACCCGAATCAAGATCAAGAATACTCAAATCCGGCCTTAACCGAGTCTTTTCTCTCCATAAACGCAAGTCATATTTTACCATTTTCAGTTCGTAGTTGAAGTTCTTTAACCCCGCAGAGGACCTTAAACTCGGTACAGCCATTTGTATCAGTACGATTCCGGCAGAGTACATGTCAAACAGGTCAGGGCTGTTCAGCTGAAAAGAAAAATAACAAACCAGAAAGATTAGTATTTCATACATAATTTTCAAAAGTGAATATATATATATATAGATAGAAATATATCTACATCTCTTGGGAAAAGATTGAAATGGTAAAAAAGAAAGTTGCAACCTCTCTGAGAATTACTGTTCAGTCCATCTCGAAAGTACGAGTCCTGGATTTTATTTTTATCCGTAATCCAACCGCACGGACTTTTACAGATCCATATTTGGGATATTTTTGGGATGCGCAATGCTTTTCCATAGTATAATGTATAGTAGATGAATTGATTTGTAAAAAAGAGGGAAAAGAGATGTGTGTGACCTGCCATAGGATGGGAGACAAAAGAGCAGCAATTGGCTCGGGCGGGGGCACGGGTGTTTCCTCGGGGAGCACAAAAAGTTCCGGGGGACAATAATCAGGGTCCAGCAGTCCACGATTCGGCACAAAATTCTTTCCAATCCTTAAATCCGTGGCTGCACCAAAATCTATTAGCTTAATCCGACCCTTTTTAGTTACCACCAAATTCGACGGCTTTATATCACGATGAACAATCCCAGTATCGTGAAGCTTCTTCAGGGATGTAATGATTTGACGCATAATTTGCTTAATGATTAATGCGTTTCGCTCGATTGATTCCAAACCTTGTAATACACGGCCGAACATGACTGATTCTAAGTTTCTCGGAAAGCTCCGATCCCTCATGTAAACATCAAGGTCTCGATCTCCCTGTCACATAAAATCCTCAACTTCATTAATCAGAAGGCAAATTTAATTCACAAATTAAAACAATTTATTAAAAATATACGACAGCTAAATATCCATATTCATTCATTTTGAATCTTCATTGTTCCGAAAAGCAACCTTATCAAAGAAGTGAGCAAAAGTGTTGCGTTTTAACAAGCAACTCAAACCGAAAAAAAAAAAATAATAATTATAAGTAGAATAATAACCTCAAATTTCCAAACGAGCCATTTACCACCCTTAGTGTATAATGAATTGGTCTTTTCAGCAACAAAACTCCCGAGAAACTCGGCACATGTCTCAGGAGCTGCTCTTGACATCCTATAATTGAACCACTCCTCGTATTCGGCACACTCTTGAGCACCTTGCACTCCAACTTTCACCTGATCATTTTGGTAATTAGCTATACATGCATAAGAAGAAATAATTAACTAAACATTGGAAATAAAAATGTACATATTGAGAGCACAATTGGATTATTAGTTGACACTTCAAGAGAAACGGTGATTTCCATTATGGCTATCAACTGTAGACTTGTAAACACGGAAAAAACCTGTTAAGGAAAAAAATCTGAAAATATGCTTACAACGAAGTATTTTAGTTTTTAGTGGCGACCGAGTGATTTTATAACATATTCTAAGAGCAAAAGGAAGACAGAGGTTACCAAGGAAAACTACTACAGTGAATTTGGAGATGAAACGAGATAAACTTGTAAAAGTTAAACGATCCTACATTCTCACAGGCAAGTCCAAGCCATTTCCCTGACCAACCGAATCCCACATCACTTATTAACGGCTTGCTTCCTTCGGCAGACCTTGACATTTGCAGTGGAATAAATGTTGGCAAATTTGAGATTTCATTATGATGTTATGATATAATCAACTTCACGTAAAAAACAGTTTCAACTGGTGTGCTATATCCAGTTAAAGGCTATCATATCATTGGTATATCATCATTTATCTGTACTAATAAGTTCTACGAGCTCGGTGGAAAATAATGTTAGAGCATTTTTGTTGTGCATATGAGAAATTTTGTGAGAGCGAAAATATCCAAATTCAGTGAGCAAGTACATTGTGTAAGTACGGCAAAATACAGTTGGGACTGATTGAAAAATGATTTTATTCGATAACAGGGATGAATCAACAAGCTAATCACAGCTTCCATTATGAGTGCACGTAAACGTGGACTTAAACATACAAGTTATGACGATAAACTAATAATAAGTCCTTGACAACCTCCGTCCATTATGAGGGTGTACAGCTAAGGACATATTGCACGAGTCATAAACACCGAGGGGCAGTAATCTAGTCTCAAGTACAGTAACTCAGTCACACCTCTGTCTGATTAAGGAATCCAAACCCCTCACTGAGATAGTTACATTCGAAGAATTTTCTAGTGATCATCATTTGTGATTTAGTTCCCTTTAAATTTTGGTTGTATGTCGTTATGTGTTGTTCTTTAAACATTTGGTTGTGTCCAAGTTAGGGTCATGCATGCCTTCATTGCGACTAGTGGGCTACAGTTTCGTCCAGTTGCAAATAATCTCTCTAGAAACAGGGGTAATGTTGCGTTCATCAAACCCTCTCAGACCCCGCAATGCGGGAGCTTTGTGCACCGGACCATCCATATATAATCTAGGATTTGAAAAAATTTCTTCTCGTCCTATCAACTTGAAGATGTATAAAGCAGAGAGTACAAAATTCGGGTGGCCAAATTACATGTAATATAAGCCCACATGACCCTAACAACATAACGTAAAGCCTCCATAGATGACGTAATCAATAAGAAAACAGTAGTGCTGAGCATCTCAGCGCATGTGACCCAACAATCAATCAAGATTATGGCAATCATAAACAAAGGGAAAAGGAGATGTCAAATCAACCCCAAACCAGCAATCTAGACTTGCGGCTGACAAGGCTGATCCTGTCACCTCCATGTACTTTAAATACCTTGTAAGCATCGATGTGAAGGGATCACTCTCTCTCAACCTTCCAGACTACTTTCTCAATACAATACATACAAACTCTCGTATATCCTTTACTAAGTCATCATCTCCCAGATCCCTCATCTCATCCAGTCGGGCACTTTTAACCCTGCTGTGTGTGCAGGCACACAGGTATCAGGACTATCCACCTCGGATTCTCAATATCCAATCATACCCGTACAAAACATAGCCTAAACAGACATCAACGCAGTTGAGCCGTGGTCTAAGTTCCCCAACTTATATTTTAATTGTTAGAAGAAGCTTCTTATGACAAAATCTAGCCCTTCACAAATATTTCATATTAGGCATAGAAAAGAAAATAAAATAAAAACGCGCACAGACATCATGTCTGTCAAAATTTTTACCATTTTCAGGATAACCTTCTGTTTGGATTTATCATCCTCCACTGCTGCTCGCCTTCCTCGGCCTCTCTTTCTCAGCCTGTCATCATCATCCCCTCTACTTTTAGCATTTTTAGGCACAAGTACACCCGAATAAACAATGCCGAACGACCCTTCCCCCAAGCGGTCCCCAACGATAAAATCATGGCTCCTTAACCTCCTTTTCCCAGTCAAGCTATCCAACCCCACCTGCAGAGGCGCGAAAATGTACGTGTCGATGGCGCCTATCAACACCCCGGGCCTGGCAGTCAGGTATACCTGTTAAAATTAAGGGAATAAAATGAGAATGTCCATTGAAATCCCACACTTAAACGGAGAACGGTCAAAAACATTAAAAAAAAAAAAAGAAGAAAAGAAAAGAAAA
>MKEJ01041023.1:3477-13933 GCA_001753735.1 Embelia ribes
TACTTACAGGAAATTAGAAAATAATTAACTCCATTGTAGCTCATATGAGGAGGATGTGAAAATCTTTCTAAGATTGAGAAACTGTATATATTGAAATCGAGTGGCCAAAATAATTTTTTTCCTAATTATGCTAAAGTGCATATGTGAAACAAAGAGAATAAGGTAAGACTACAAATAGTTAATCCAGAAATTATTATATATGTTTCTATAATTAAAAGTAGACAAAATATGGAAATATTATGTATATTTTTTATAATTAGAAATGGACATATGTTGGTTAGATAGAAAAACATTTGTCACGATTAGAGCGATAATAGAGCACACATGTCAAATTTATGAAAAGACACTAATCGCAATTAGATCGGGTGGCTTTCATATTATGCCAAATAATAGCCCATCACTTATAACTAAAATGACTAATTGATAGTAAGGAGAGGAGCACATTATAATATCAAGATCGAATTTGAATTTTGATACAATATTAAAGCTCATGCCCTTCTCACTTAAATGCCATGGTAAGAAAGAGAGAAGCTATATATAAGTAATTAATTATACCATTTAATTCCTATCGTGGGATATATCTCAACACTCCCCTCACTTGTGGCGTGGGCGGCTTAAATCCAAGAGTCCAACAAATGCAAATAAGAGGTGAAGTCAAATCAATAAATAATTTTTAAGCAATCACAGTTTGACTTTAATACCATATTGAATAATAGCGCACCACTTATTACTAAATCAATACTAAAAGGATCATTTAATAGTAGGGAAAGGATAATCGACAGAAGTGATGATATTAGAGTGATAATCGGCATAGAATCCAAACAATCAAGAACTCACTGGTAAACTCCACAAGTTCTTTTGTTTTCAATATCCGACAGTGACTTGCATCGTGTGTTACAATTACTACCAATAAAATGTCACTTTCCGAGATTGCCTGACGATAATTACCCTACGGAAATTCGAAAGGGTAGTTTTAAATATGATATTAATCTTAATCAAGGCTGATAATGTCAATTTTAGTGACCATAAAAAAACTTATCAATCGTCATAGGAAAATCAGGACTATTTGATACTTATCAATTTTTCCAATGGTATTTTAAATATTTTACTATGAATTAATCAGCATTAACAACCCGATGAACGGAGTTTTATTTATTTTTTTGAATTAATTTCACCGTTTTCCTTGGTTTTTTAAGAGCATTTTTATCTTAGTGTTATCTTTAAAGAATACTTCTATAAATTTATTTTTTTTAATTAATTTCACCTAGTTCTTGGCAATTGAGGCCCAGTTGCTAACTATGCGCACATAACTGCTAACGTATCTACACAGGAATGTGGCTTACGTCTTATGCACATATGACATGCATTGAAAGATTCCCCATAAGAACTATAGAAGGCAATTAATTAGCTGATTTATCATATCATCTTAAACTGATAAATTTATTGGCCTAAAATAATCTAGAAAATGTAATATTCCATGTATTTACCATATTAAGAAATTAAGATATAAAACAGAAAGAAGCAGCTCAGCCGGATTGCATTTATTAATCAAACAAAATATTTTGTGCATTAAGTATCATATTATTGAAAGCAACACATTTCAATCTTTGGCCTAGTCAAATCCTAATTCACACGTTACGAAACGGAAGCAGTAGCGGGAGTAGAAGTGCGAGTAGAAGCAGGAGTGAGAATGGAAATAGGATAACGTTGTGTCTGTATGTTAAAAAAAAATAATAAGAATAATAACCAAAGCACGAATAGAAATGAGAATTAAAATGGGCAAGCGCACCATCTCAATAAATGATGAAGGGTACTTCTATTCCAGTTTTTTCTGAAGGCCTTTTTCTGAAGATGTTATAGCACGCTAATAAATTTTGGAAAGAAAAGAAGGATTGGCATTTTATACGTGTGAGTATGTAACAATTTTTTATATACTATCGTATATATATTGACACATATGAAAGGGAATAATTTTTTTGATTATTCTATTATTCTTTTTCCTACTTGTTATTAATTTTTTTTTTATGTGCATACATATGTTGTACCTTTTATATATCAAATCTCAATCCAAATACGAAAAGGTTAAATTTCACATTCAATAAGGGGTTTTTGTTGGAAATTAAAATATTTTAATATAAACAAAAAATTACAAACTTTAGGGGCACATCCCAAAATACAATTAAGCTCAATTCATAAATATTTGTACCATTAGTAGCTAAACCCCGAATAACCTAACCACAATAACACCACATTTAAATGTAAACGGGTAGACTATTATAGCTACAAAGGGTTAGTTATTCAATCTCACCAAAAATTCTACGTCCGCCACTGCTGAGACGCTGTCTATTCTAATTTTCTTTTATTATATGTAAATTCTTCCTTATGTTATTATTATTATTTTTTTGGTGTTAATAGCAGTAAACAAAGAAGTGAAAACAAGCATCAAGACCAGTTCAACTCCCTTCCCTTGTTTGAAAGAATCTTCACAAATGGTTATATATATTTGGATATGTGTGTGTGTGTGTATATATATATAAATATAGCCTCTTATTAGCACTATAGAAATAAAAACTAAGGCAAGTGACAAACAAATAAACCTTCATATTCAAGAAAACTAAGAAAGAGAAATACCCTTTCAAGTAATGGGAAAGAAGAGAAAGGTTGATGAGGTGGCAGAGGAGAGCATCCCTACTTCTGAAGAAGGAAACTTGGGCTGGGATAAGACTGCTGACGTGGCAGTACTCGGTGGGATCGGACTAGCACGTAATCGTTACGTTGGGGTCCGTCGGAGACCTTCCGGAAGATGGGTGGCCGAGATCAAGGACACTATACAAAAAATTAGGGTGTGGTTAGGAACGTACGACACAGCTGAGGAAGCAGCAAGGGCCTACGATGAGGCTGCTTGCTTGCTCCGTGGGACCAACACCAGGACGAACTTTTGGCCTAGTGCCAGCTCATCGTCTTCGACCCCCGCCCTTCCTTCTAGGATCACTAACCTTCTACTCCATAGGCTCAAAGCAAGAAACAAAAACCAATCCGCTAGACCTTATATGCCCATGACCCAAGAGAACCAAAACCATGGTGGGTACGAATTTAGAGACGATTTAGATGATTTTTCTGACACCCAATTCTCC
Organism: Embelia ribes; assembly: GCA_001753735.1. Lineage (NCBI taxonomy): Eukaryota > Viridiplantae > Streptophyta > Magnoliopsida > Ericales > Primulaceae > Embelia > Embelia ribes. The sequence goes on from MKEJ01041023.1 coordinate 6,612, forward strand.
GATTTCCTTAAAGACCCCAAACAAGAAGACTGTACAAAATCCAAAGACAAAATCATTGTCAACACGATCACTAATTCCGAATCAAGCTTAACTGATCAGAAAGAGAATAGTGATGTTTCTGAATACAATGCTAATGACGAGGCGGAGTCTTACAGTTTTGATGAGGAATTGGAAGATGGGAATGACATAGGAAAGGTGGATTTGCACTTTGTGGATGAAATTGGGACGTGCTTGTTTTCGCCTTTTGAGATAGCTGAGGAAATTTTGGAGACGATTGAGAACGAGGTGGACGGGGATACCGAGCCATCCGTGCTTACAGAAGCAATGAAAAGGATTAAATATGAAAGGAAATTCTCAGCTTCTTTATATGCTTTTAATGGAATACCTGAATGTTTGAGGTTAAAACTTGGTTTAGGAAGAGTGAAAGTGGAAGCGGAAAGGGTTCCAAAACAAGGGGAAATTGTTGCCGAAAGCAACGAGGGGAACGGAATGGAAAACAAGGAAGAGAAAGGGGAGGTTTTGTCAGGAATGGGATCTTCGGAGGGTGAATTGTCACTTTGGAGCTCCCTTGATCTTCCACCCATTTGTTTTTGTTAGTTATTCTTTCAACATTTTCATGATCTAACGAGGGATAAATTTATCAAATCCTGCTCCTTTCAAAACCTGTTTACACCTAAGTTACATAACTCGTTCTCAAACTGGTTGTATGCAGACTCGGTTTGTGTTCGATATGTGAGATGGAGTTGAAACGAGCTGTATTTGGAAGCTAGTTTAGAAAAGGGGTTGTGTCGTGAGATCTCTAACGATCAGGACAATGTTCACTTAAATAGAGTACTTATTTGATCATTCGTTAATTTTTCAGTATGTAATGCAATCTTTCTCGTAACGATGAACTTTTATCTAACTTAAATCCTTCAGCTACTCGATAAAAAATGATGCAACACAATAATAACCGAGGAGGAAAGAGAATAGAAACAGAGAGAAGTGATTCTCAATAGAAAAGATGACCATCACCACACGCACGACACCAAGCTACAATACGATGACACTTTTGACTCAACGCAATAATGACACTAGTTTGTATTTCCAAAAATATATTTTTCCGTTATCTAAATCATTTTAGCTTCACCTCAAGCACAGCATCCCTTTGAATGGTGCCAGATCGGTAGACAACTCCTATTCGCTCGCCTCGTAGCATTATAAAAATTCTTTTTAAGCCACAACAGTAAGCAAGGATGGAACATTGAACAGCAACTCATACACAAGTATTAATTAACCCTAAAAAGAACTTGAAGAGAAGCGAAAGGATTGAGCATAGGATGCAGTAAATCGTCACGGTTACACCGGAGCTTAGGATCAAAGATGCCAGTCAGATACAAAAAGACAGCTTTTACAACTTCGAAAATTAAGTCGACGCTGAGGCTATGTACAGAAGTTTAAGTTATATATTCTTATGGAAGAAAAGGAAAAATTCAAGGACAAAAAAGGATTATTTATTTAAAGAACTCGGAGCTGAGCAAGAAAAGCAGCACAAAGTTCCAGGAACAGAATCTGGGGCCCGACGACTCTCTGAAGATCAAGCAGATACTTGTCCTCCCGAGTCTTGTAAAGCTGTAAAATGTGAATCAATAGACTGAATAACTTGCAATCTAAAACAATTCTTTAGTAGAAAAAAAATAGTACAATGGGGCTAACAAGTGATGCAAAGAAATAAAATATTTACAAAAGCAGGATAGACCATTTGTGCTCCTACAACCAAACTAACTCTTAAGAATTAAGATAAGGTTGAAATTATATTAGAGCTTGGGGGATGTGGTAACATTATCGAAAGAAATAACAGGTAGCTGACTTTTACCTGCAATTCAAACTTGACAACATTCACTGACGAACTTGCGTTATCATTCTCCATAACAGTGGATTCATCCCCAAAGTAAGGAGTGCTTTGCATTGCTTCGATATGACCTGCAGAGCCGGGGACCCACCTGCATTTCATGTTGTAGTGCCCAATCTTTTTCCAACGCACATTGAGTTCTTGGAGAGCTTTCAGCACCTCCGTCATTATCTCGCGTGGATGGGCTTGAGACTGTCCCAAAAAGGCGACAAAGATAATCATGAGTCGAACTTTTTAATAAATTTGGCATGAACATAGACATACAATTAGATCTAAAACTTTTGTAAACATCTTACGAATACTTCCTATAGTTTCAACATTGGCACCTTCTACACCAACAAACAGTACATAATTATTTTATCAAGTGAATTATTCTGTCTCTCCATATATTTTATCTCTAGTTTCTTCACAAGTACCAAACAAGCATTAGTTGCATCAATGCTTCCTGTCAACAACATTTTTGGTCATGTTACCAGCTTCCAAGCCATGTCCAATAAATGTATCAACTTCTATATTCCATGCATACGGCTGGCTATTTTAGATAATACAGAACTTTTGAGACACAAGAGATAGTGAAGAATTGACAGCCTCGAAAGAAAGAATTCAGAGAAATAATAGGAAACACTCAATATCATTATTCCTTGAAATCATTCATCCAAAACTGCTTGTCGAATTACATTGCAGTCCTATTTATAGATGAGATAACCCCAAGACGAGCAAACATTAAATACATGCATGTAACCATTGAGGAGCCGAGAAACATCATGTACATGCAATTCTTCATAAATTCTGGACCAAACCAACCTGAAGACCCAGAGCCCATTTCCTGTCAACTGGCAACTGTGTTGCTGGATCTATTCCAGTGAACTCCACTGGCGACGGAGCACGTTGCACAAATACTGGAGCAGCAGGTTCATTTGTAGGGATGAAACCAAAACCATATTCCTAAAGAAACATGACACGCACAATTGTTTATTAAAATCAGAATATCGGATGCTAAAATCATGAAAAGACAATTTTATACTCCACAGCATGATAAATATAGTCATAATATGCATTGTGGGACAAGCCCCTTTGAAGACCAACAACACATAACATTGCAGTTAGGGCTGATGTAACATTCGATATTCCTTTCAGTATTGCAATTGAAATGAAATGAGTAAACCATTTAACACTCGTTGCATAGTCGTTTGTGATAACTTAATTCAAACCACTCAAAAGAAACTTATGTCCCATAGTAGGGTATAGAGCACACCCACCATAGACTCCTGGAATTCTGCTTCGCGATGAAGCCCACCACGGAATCGGTTGTCTAATAGCAAATAGTAAGCCACTGTTCCCTGAAAAATGGTAAAAGATGAAGCCCAGCCATTGTAATTTTTTTTTTTTAATACAACAGGTTTCATTGCAGATTCTAAGTACATAAGTTTAATTTTTTCTATTTTAATATTCTCATCCTGGAATATCACAGAGCATCAAGTAAAATTACAAGTACCTCGAATATCACAGAGCATCAAGTAAAATTACAAGTACCTCATTTTGAGCTCTCTGGTGCAGAGACTCAACAAGGTTGTTCCTGTCAAATCCCAACATCACTACCTCTTGAAGAATCTCCTCGTCAATCTGAAATTAAGATCATCCCGATTGCATATGAGGAGAGATACCACTAAGAATTATAAATAGTTTAACTTCCTAAAAGAAACATGAAGAGCAAAACATATCAATCCTTTATTTATGTACATGTATGCATGTGCTCAAGTCAAGTGTAGCCTTATATTTTGTCTGACAATTCAACTTTTGTCTGATAATTCAACAGCACATGGAGTGAGAAATCGGATTACCTTTCTTGCTTGTTGCGCTGAATCTGGAGGAGGCACAGCTAAATAGCGAGGAAGATGGGCTTGAAACCATGGATGCTGCCTAATCTGAGGAATAGTCATTCGTTTCATTGGATCAACCACAAGCATCCTCGGGATCAAATCTCTTGCAGCGGTAGATAAGTGACTGGGAAGAGTATATATCCCACCCTAAAGGAAGAAATAAAGGTTCACGAACTGCAAGAGTGAAAATACTATTCCACAGTAGAACAATTCACAAATGAAGTCCAAAAGGATTATGAAAGCAAACATGGGACTAGAATCACAACTTTCCCCACATACATAATCCCTTGCTCTGGTTGGTTCATCTTCTTTTTCTCTCTTTTATTCTTCCTTTATCCAATTTTAATAGGCCATCTTTCCTCTTTTGTTTTTCCCATATTATAGGCAAGTTTTCTTATTTAAAAGGTAGTCAAAATAAGTATTTTATTTATATACCCTCATTAAATGTACTTTTTTTAAACAAACAAAACTTTTCACATTTCCAATGAAGGGTATCTTAGTAGAATAAGCAAGAAATTCAACGTTCCAACCACTTTAACTAATTTTTTCTTAGTCCAACTAAAAATTCAAACAAACCTATTGGGATGGAGGGAGTACTATACATATATATATATGCTTCCCTTTAGGTGGACATACCTTTTTTTAATCTTTACATTTATATAGAAGGGGGGAGGTGGTTATGAAAGAGGTACTAAGAATCAGATGGACTACAGAGCTGCGTAAATGCATACTTCAGTTATGGGTCATATGATAGATATATTAACTAACATGTGCAAGAAGAGGAAGAGAGGATAATTGGTGGTGTTCCAATTGCCTTCTCCTTGACTGCTCTTTCTTTACAACACTCTTTATAAGCCAAAACAATCGAGTCGCATGGCCAGTGATATCGATAAACATAATATATGCAGTTATAGCAGAGTTAAAGTAAGACACTCATTCGTAAGCCAAACAGTATAAGTGGCATGACTAATGGAGATATTTTAGACACAATATGTGCAATTATAATAGAGCCAAAGCATGTTCACCAAAAAAAAACAATTGAGCTAAAGCAATTAGAGAAGTGCAAGCACCTTAATTTTCTTAAACAGATTAGGAATGTTTTCATCATCAAATGGAAGGGTGCCACAGAGAAGAGCATACAGGATAACTCCGCAGCTCCACACGTCCACCTCTGGTCCAGCATATAATTTTCCTGATATGACCTAAATTTGGAGATATTAAACGAGATAAAAAGCATTATTCCATTTAATCATTCTAAATTTCCCACTTAAACCATCTCACTTTAGAATTCATATCTTGAAATAAATATCGCACCTCTGGGGCCGCATAATTTGGGCTTCCACAGCTTGTCTTAAGCAAATGACCATCCCGCATAACATTGCTCAAACCAAAATCAGCGATCTTCACATTATAGTTGGAATCCAAAAGCAGGTTTTCGGGCTTAAGATCTCGGTGGACCACCATATTTCTGTGGCAATACTCTACACCTGAAATTATCTGTTTCAAATAATAAAAGGGGTAAGTACTAATGCAATAAGAATTTTGTCCTCTCACTGTAGAAATGGCTACATTCACTCTTAACAAATACTTTACCTGCTGGAAAAAAATCCGAGCTTCTTCTTCTTGTAGCCTACCCTTTTCCACTATGTGATCAAACAACTCACCACACTTCACATATTCCATCACAACAAAGATATCTGTGGGTGTCTCTATGACCTCATAAAGGCGTATAATGTGAGGATGCATGAACAACCTCAGTATTTTGATTTCCCTTCGAACTGCAAATGCCAACATTCAATTCTTAAACCATATCTAGTGGTAAAGAAAATGTAGTGAACAAACTTGCTACTCAGTTATGAGAAAATCAAATTATGTTGGATAAATCGGAAAATTAGCAGTCATAGTGCATTTCTATTCTCTCTTTATACACATGCAATCAGTAATCTGAAACAAGTGCATGTTTGCCAATTCCAATGACATCGCCTAAGTAACAAAAGTAGATGGAGCAAATCAAAAAGCCCAAAATTTAAGCATTAGCATTACAAGACAAGTAGTAATCAATATATATGGGTGCAGAAATTTATTCACACCTTTTTCTTCCATTTCCATGTTCTTTATCTTGCGACGGTTAAGTATCTTAATAGCAACTTTGTGACATGTTGAAACATGTTCTGCAATTTTAACCTTGCCAAAAGAACCAATACCGAGAGTTTTTCCAATCTTATAGTTTCGTAATAACACGTCCGCACCACTTGCTCCATCCATATCCCAATCCTGAAAGTATGACCAGAAACTTTAACATTTATATTGCAAAAATTAAGTACACAGTTGAATTGAATAATGATGCAACTTTGCATGTATGTATGTTCCGAATGTGAAGTGTGAACTTAGCGTAATTAACATTTGTTCATATAAGCTATTTCACATAGTTATGTAATTGCAACATTACTTCAATTATTGCATTTCTTTGATTCGAAAACCAGTCTTTTGTTTCGATAATCAGACGGACATTAAACTAAAAATAAAGAAAATAACTTATCGGAGGGAATTAAGATCAAAAGTGAAAAAATTCCGAGGATTAACTAACCATTCTGGTAGACCCAATTTGTGTATTTTCCATCTCAAATACATTTAAAAAAAAAAATGGACCAGTACAGAAACAAGATAACATGTAAGTGCAAAATGAAAACAATATAATCAGTATCCATCCTAGGCAAACTAAGATCACATCAATTTGCATCCCCCAACCATAGAAACACAAACCTCGGATTCAGAACTTTCAGACATAATGAAGTGAAATTGAGATTGCTGGAGTCTTAAATCTTTCTCAAGGTTTATCTATTCCATATGACTAATTTTAGGGGCTTAAATCAACATTCAAGCCCAATATGAGGACAAACTAAAGTAACCAAAAATAATGGAGTATATAGCGGCATAGTTGCGCCTCATTACTTCCAAAGAGGGATTACGACAATGCAAACCGACAATTGCAAAAGGTCAAGATCACTATTACGCCATCAACGCCAGTTACAATGCAAGATTCCTCCACCTCGTGTCGCACCGATAAAAAAGGATTTGCATCCATTCGACGTGTAATACACACATGGCGAAAAGTAGGAAATGCATATCACCATCTGTGCCTTTTCCAAATTTGCAAATATAATTTTTTTTTCCCCATTTAACTTGGTTTTTCCAAAAAGCATTAAAGCCTAATTGTTTTTTAGACCGAAACGTCTCCAACAAATCAGTCTACAGGACATTCCCACCAAATTATCAATTTCAAGTCCCCGATTTTTAATCCCTATACCTCAAACTCTAAAACAGAGGCTTGAGTCATGGGGAACGACCACACCAGATTCCCTAAACTTAAAAAATAGAACTCGTTATGAACAGTAGTTCCTAGTTCTAAAGTATCACTATAGCAACACCGTATTAAGAACTTGAATCTAGGGTCCCCAAACCAAAAGGTCGACCCACATCGCGGAAAAATAATGTTTTTATCTAGATTAATGAGCCAAAAAGGCTAAACTAAATTAAAAAAAAAAAGTTTA